>JACXGM010004278.1:0-10909 GCA_016801145.1 Umbra pygmaea | reverse complement strand
CTCTGCAGTATATATGCCATCTACACCTTCCACTTGTTCGGCAACGTGTATTTGCTGCACCCCCTAGTTAACGTGTCTATTTCTGGTGGACCTGAACCGGTTTTCCTCTTTTTAAATCCTCAAGATCTCTCCGTGTATATGATAACGAGTTGATTTAACTTGTTATGGCAATCCAAATTGGATGTATTTCCGAGGGTGTGGATGTTCTGCCCTGTAATATATATCAGGTTTGCTGTTACTTCATGCACTAAAATGTTAAATTCTTCTTCACTAAATTTACACTTGCGCTTAATTTTTCTTTCGGGAGATCCATGATAGATACATACGGGGCCATTGTTTGCGCTTTTAGAGGCGCGCTAATGGAGGGCGGAGTATGCGCTGATCGCGTAATGGGTATCGAGTTTGATAAATACTATGCTAAATGTGGAAGCTTACAGGCAACTTACAGGCAACAACACAATTTAAGACCATGAAATAACAATGACATGCTGCGCCATGGACTTTAGACCAGGTTTTGTTGGTCAATGACGTGATCACTTTCCGATGCCTGAAGATAGCACTACGCCAAGAATTATCCTGAGCACACCTCCTTGTAAGACCAGCACGCCCATGGGCACAAAGATGGGCACAGGTGCAGTTGCTATTTAAATGACACAGGCACTGGACGGAAACTTCACAACTGTGTCGGTCTTAAACTAGCAAAGACACTTGCATTTGGGCTTTGCGTTGCACTGGGTGCAAGATAGGTCCCCATGTCTTTTCAAAATACATATACAAACCTGCACCATGAAACTGGTAACTTTTAAACTGTAAGCTTGTGAATTTTGGAGCCTATGTGTGTTTGTGCCACATACCTCACAGCTTTAAAACAGTGCTCAGAAGAGCAGAAAATAGGGGGTATGTTGTTCAAGAGTAATTTTTTATACATCATTCTTCAGACATATTCAGATCAGGAATTTCCTTTAAGTATATCAGAATGTTGATTAAATGGTTATTTGCCTGTGTGAGTAAGCACATAGTACAACATGTCTCTGTTACCTGTGCCACTGGTCCACCACAGCTTTGGAAGGCAGCCTCCAGAGGATTCTGGGTTTGGGGTCACCTGTGGCTGAGCAGTTCAGCCTCAGCTGTTCCCCATATGATAGTTCTGTCCTGTGATGTGATGCCACCACGATCTGAGGAGCCATCTCTCTCTTCGCCACCGTAAGTGTCACCACCCTTCGCTCTGATCCTGTAGAGCTTGTGGCAATGCACTCATACATCCCATTGTCCGTGGCTGCTGTATCCATTAGGTGCAGTGACCCATTAGCAAGGACAGATACCCTGGGGTCCACAGAGGACTTTAGGTGCTGCACCTCAGTTCCATCGGACAGGACCCAGTGCACGGTGGGCTGGGGGTGTCCCTGGGCTGTACAGGGTAACAACAGACTATGACCCAGTCCAACTTGCACCTGCTGCCGTTTGACCTCCAGGATGCCAGGCGGTTCTGCCACCACCTGCAGTCTGACATTGGCAGTATCAGTTCCAGCTGGGTTACTGGCGATGCACTTGTAGTGACCCCTGTCATATACAGACACCTGCTTGATGACCAGATTGCCCTCTGTAGTCACTGACACTCTGGGGTCAATGTTGTGGCCCCTGACCTGGGTGCGGTTGGCCAAAATCCATGAGATCTGAGGAGTTGGGCGGCCCTCTGCCTTGCATTTCATCTCCACAGTTTTTCCAGTGTGTGATTTTACCTCTCGTACCTTGGGCTCCAAAATGCGTGAAGGATAGGCCACCACGGACAGGGTGACCAAAAGTTTGTCTGACCCCTGGTTGTTCTCAGCCAGGCAGATGTACTGGCCACGGTCTTTGATATTGGCATTCTGAATGGAAAGGGTGCCATTCTCAAACAACTCGAACTTGCCCATCTTGCCCTTGCTGGTCAGTGTGATTCCTAAAAAGAATGAAGGTGGAGAACAGAATAAGATGGTGAGAGAAGAGTGTGAATGGTTAAAAATGGGCGAGCAAGATGAAAAAGGTACATTTTATTATTTAAATGTTGTAACATGCAATGTTTTTCTATACCTGTACTTGAAGTAAAGCGTTTCCAGCTGATAAATGGTACAGGGTTGCCCACGGCTTCACAGGGCAGAAAGGCATCGGAGTTGGACAGAACAGTGTAGCTAGCCGCATTTCCCCCGACAATCCTGGGCTTGGTTTGCATGTCCTTGGTGGATGGCTCAAAACTTGCAATGTTAGCGGTTGTCGTATCATAACCAGTGATGTGTGTATAGGCATTTGAAATGGCATTGTAATCAGTTTGACCCTGCTCTGCTTCCAGAATGTTCAGTGTGTCAAAGGTTGGGATCTTGTCAGTTTCTTGTCTGTGACTCTTACTTAACACAGTGGGCCTGACTCTCCTGATCAAGGGTCTCTGTGTGATCTGGTACTGACTATCTCTTCCAAACAGGAGCTTTATTTTGGTGTTCAAAATCACAGCATCTGTTTTAGTCTCAGGGCGAGCTGATGGTGTAGTGTATGGCGTTGACATCATGGTAGTACGGACGGGGATGACTGGATAAGATTGGGTGGAGGTCATTCTGGGCCTGGTGGTGAAAGAGTAGGTTTGAGGGTGGCTAGAGGTGGACTCATCCTTCCAGTTCTCCTCATTATATGAGTCCAGTGTGGTTTCACCCTTAGCATCCTTGTCAGTGGACACAATCACTGCAGACCTTTCAGATTCCCTGGATGGCATGTACAGAGGCTTAGAGACGAACACAGTCCGTGTAGGATACGTGGTGGTTTCCATTGTGGTTTCCATGGTTGTCTCCATGGTGGTCTCAATGGTTGTTGAAGGCTCTGTTGTTTTCATGGCGGTAGTGGTTGCTTTAGTAGCTTTGTTTATTTTCAAAGGCTTTCTACCCCTAAAAGGCCTCCTCCCACTGAACCCTGACCCTCCATTTGGTCTCTGTTTTCCCCCGAATCGATGGGATGTGTACCCACCTGACCATCCGGATTCAGAGCCAGATGATAAATCTTCATCTTTTTCTTCTCTTATGACAGTTTTTTGTGTTGGTGGGGAGGCAATGATCTGGGTAGCTGAGGAAGACTCTGTGGTTGTGAAGGATCTGTAATCATAGGCTGGGGTTGTAGTTCTGTGGCTAGTGGTAGGCTGGGTTGTGGTTAAGGGCTCAGAGTCAGCTGATGAATCTCCATAGTTATCGTCCAAGGAGCTCTCTAACGTCCCAATGTGTAACCTTGGGGTAGACAGTGCCTCAGTCAGTGGTTCAGCCAGAGACAACTGTGTGGGAATTACGGATGTGGTGGTGGTGGGTTGAACTGCTGAGCTCTCTGTGGGTTTAGAGGGCCTGGCTGGCTTACGTAGGCTGTTAAGTATCTCCTTTTGTTTCCCAGTGTTTCCAAACAGCCTGTCCCAATCGATCTTGCCACGGACGACCTTGGAAGCTGCTGTAGTTGTTATGGTAGAGATTGTCGGTTCAACTATTGTGCTAGTCATAGGGTCTTGGGATGGGTCAGGCACTAGGGAATCAGCAGAGGTCATGTAGCCATTGAATGTTTGACTTTTATGCTGAGAGTCAGTAGGGGTCGGTTGGGTGGTGGAGAATGTGACTAGTGTTGTAACCAAGGGTGTCTCTGTTCTTTGCAGATAGGAGCTTGGGGCATTGGACGTTGTGGGCAATGTTGTGGATGTACTCTTTTTCTTACCGTCCTCACAATCACAGTCTGAAATAAGAAAAGTAATAATGATTAACATCATCAACCTCATTACAATCATTATCGTAAATTTAATCAGCATCCTCACTGTCATTATCATTATTGTCTATATTTTAACAAAGATAATATCAAGAATTAAGAAGAATCATTTTAAATTGGATTTATATAGCACTTTAAATAGATAAGAGCAATGGGATTTATAACGATCACAGAGTTAGGACATCTTCGTGATGGCGAAGGGCAAGCACATGGTTCATTCAACCACGTTGCCCAGCCGCCAATTGTTTTCGTACTGCAAATCCAAAACAGAAGCCTTTAGTCAGATCATGCATGGGATAATTACGTACACTGACTATACTTCCGTGATTGAACCCACAGACGCACGATTTGGATACAAGGAGTTGCTGGAGAGCGACGTGGCAGGATAAATAATCAGACTTATCTAACCCAAATCCTGGGCAGCACTATGCAATGCACTGCCACATGCAGGAGGCGGGGGGAGGCTTGAAGCGGTGACTAGACTGCATTACGTAGACTGTCGTGCAATGTAGCACACTAAGCAGGACATCCGTTTAAAGTGCCATCCAAAAGACAGCAACCTACGCAGGGCAGATGTCTTCTTTAATGTCCTGGGACATTGGGGAATGATCTTTAGACTAGAGGGAAGAGTGCCCCGACTGGCCTTCCAACACCACTTCCAGCAACAGGCCCGACCCTGCTTAGATCGGGCCTGCTGCTGGCAAAAAAATGTTAATATCACAACACACTGTATACCTGTAGTTTGTTCAATAGTGTAGGGGACAGTGAAGTTGCCTTGCTTCTTCACGGTGGGTTGTTTGAGTTTGTTAAGTATGGACTGAATGTCTGTGATCCTGTTTGGCTTGATTAACCTCCTGCCAGGGAATTTCCTCCTCCGACCGTCTCCTCTTTTTCTGTCCTTTTTAGGAGGAATGATATGAACCTGCTGGTGGGAGATGATGGTGGAGCCCGCAGGCAGACGAGGGGACTTAATTCTTTGTGTGGTGTGAAAGGTGATCTCATCCTGCTCTCTCTCAGTGGTGGTGACTGCAGAGAAGGTCGTTTCACTTTCCAGGTCAGCAGCTGTGTGAATCTGAGGCTGTCTGGGTGGTGGTCTCGGACTGTCCATCATTGGGGTTACATTGGGGTTTCTAAATTGTAGTGCGACCCCCGTGGATGTCTCCGGTTCTGTAGGTGCTTCTTTTGAAAAGAGGAGCTGGGTGTTTTCTGTGGTCTCTGTCAAAGTAAGGTGGAGTGTGACAGGATGTCTCAGTGGTGCTTTGCTGTTGCTTTCCAGAGTGTACTTCTCACTAGACACACTGACACTGGGGCTGTATGGTTCGCTCTGAGTTTTACTGCCTGTGCTATAGATGAATGTGGACTTGATTGGTGTAACCTGGGTGTAGGTCACTGTGTCTGGGTTTTCTGTTACATTAAATCTAGGTGGACTTTTATCTGGAATATCAGTGGTTGTCATGAATCTGACTTCACTGTTCTCAGTCACTTCCGTTAACTGATTCAGATTATTAAGCATGTCCATGCTTGCAACTGCACTCTTCCTAGTTTGTTCTGGTGTACCAGGACTTGTTGTGACACTACTTGGTAAAACAATAAATCCATCTTCATGAGAAAGATAATCTCCGGAACCCGCATTGCCGCCCCCAGAAATGTCAGCCTCTGAATCTGCATGTGTCTCTTTCTCAGTATCTGTCTTTGTTGTTGATATACCTTGGGCCTTCTTCATGAACTCTGCAAATTTATGGGGATCTACTTTCCTGGAGGTTTTGTCAAAGACCCTTCTGTTGCTCCATATGCGCCTGCTACTGGCTGGACCTTTCCTCCGACCCGCTGAGCCCCCTAATCCTCGAACCTGAGAGGAGGACCTGAGTCTGGGATAGGGCCTGTCTGATGTGATGGTCCTGGACTCTTGGCCAGTTTTGTCATAGGGTCTAGAGGAAGAAATTCCACTGTTGGAATCATTGCCTTTGTGAATTGCAAACTCAATCACAGCCTCCGACCCTGACCCCTCACCATCCACCATTGTCACTCCACTGGACCCCTCCCCAGTGACAGTCACCAGGGATGTCAGTAGGTCTACCCCCATGTGGTTAGCAGAAAGACACCTGTAAAAACCCCAGTCTCTTGAAGTCAGAGCTTTTATTCCTAGAGTTCCATTTCTATAGAGCTTCCGATTCCCATATGACTTATCCAGCACTGTGTGGTCTGGGAGAATCCACTGAATGGAAGCCTCAGGACTACCAGTTGACCCACAGTCTAAAACCAAGCTCTGGCCCAGAGCCCGTGAAATCCGGACCCCATTGACCTCCCCTTCCTCTACATCAGGAGAAATCACGCTGACCCGGAAGCTGAGCACGTCTGCATCCAGGTAGTTGGTGGCAATACAACGGTAGAGCCCAGTGTCTGAGGTGTCTGCCCCTCTTAAAGTCAGCCTCCCATCAGCTGTGATCACTATTTTGTGGTCCTCACTTGAGTAGGGGGCTCGCACCTTGCTGCCATCTGATAAGATCCACTCTACAGAGGGCTTGGGCTCTCCAAATGTCAGGCAGTTGAGTTCTGCCTCTCCGCCTGGAATAATAAGAAAGACACATTGTTTGTAGTAATGAAATTTACTAGTACATAATTTTACATAACTGTACTCAAGGGCCCACCTATAAGGACAGAGTGCTCAGTCTTTGTCTGGTTGTCACGTCTGATGATGGTCCAGCTGTAGCGGTCCCTAGTCTGCGACACCTTGTTCTCCACACGCAGGTTGACCACTGAACTATACTTCACATGCAAGGTGGAATACGTGGTGGTGGTGCGATCCAGTTGAAAGTTGACCTCTCCCTGCATCAACCATGCTGGGGTTGCTTTAATCTCTGCCTGGATTTCAGTGTGGATTTCATCCTGTCGTTCATCCAGTTTAATTTGGCTGTACTTATAGATCATGGCTGGTGTCCTAGAGAGCATCAAACCTCTTTCAAGCCTCATGGGCATGTCACTGTACGTAGCCAGGATTCGCCAGAGTTGCTGGATGTGTTCATAGTCAATATTACAGACAAGCCATGTGGAGATGTTGGCAGTAAGCAGGGTCACATTATTCTCCCCCTCCACCACTTGGGTAAGAGTCAGGTTCTCCATGCCGGATGGTCTCTGGACCATGCAGGTAAGGCTAGCGTCATTGTGGAACTGATCTGTGATGTTCATCTGCAGTGATCCAATTGGGGCTATGAAGTCCCTGGGGGAGACAGGGCTGTAATCCCCCTCATCCAGACTAATGTTGCTCTGCTTCAAATGGGGGTGGATCCAGGGTCTGGTGCATGTGAAGTCATCACCTGAAAGCTGAGTAATGGTTCTACCATGAGAGGGGGCAGGGGTTTCACAGATGGGGCAAGTCTGGACTCTGGCATACTTCCTGTCTCGTTTGCATTTCAGTACACCTTTAAAACAAAAAGGTTATTAGTACAGAATTTATATGTAAATGTTTATGGCAGAAGAAACATTTTAAATTATAGTCCAGCTTCAGCCAGTTTTGTTTTATTCTTAGAAAAATACAAACAAATTAAGCATTCAATTATGCCACAAAATCATGAAATGGAGCTCCAGCACAGGTGGTAGGTGCCACAATATTATAGACAAAGTTGCTTGCTGGTAACTTTGGCTGGGGCACATCATCCTTGCTTAACCAAATGTGTTGCCTTTCTTGAAGATATGTTTGTAACCACTATTTCTTCCATTTAGCTAACCCAGCATTTTTCTTGCTATGGCATTGTCAAAACTGCAGGGTGAGGTGCTGGACAAAACAGGGATATTTTAGGAAGCTTCAGTGCATCTGGAAAGTTCTCCACATTTTGTTATGTTACACCCCTAAATGGATTAAATTCATTATTTCCCTCAAAACATTACAAACAATACCCCACAATGACAATGTGAAAGAAGTGTGTTTGAAATCACACAAACATAAGTATTCACAGCCTTTGCCATGACACTCTAAATTGAGCTCAGGTGCATCCTTGAGATGTTTCCAGAACCTGATTGGAGTCCACCTGATTGTACATGATTTGGAAAGGCACACGCCTGTCTATATAAGGCCCCACAATTAACAGTGGATGTCAGAGCACAAACCAAGCCATAAAGTCCAAGTATTTGTCTGTAGACCTCTGAGACATGATTGTATGAAGGCACAGATCTGGGGAAGGGTACAGAAAAATATCTGCAGCATTTAAGGTCCCAATGAGCACAGTGGCCTCCATCATCCACAGGGCCGGCCCGAGACATAAGCGAAATCTGTTTGCCTGGCAACATTATATTGTGACCGCAACACAAACTCTGATTTGTCAGTTCAAAATAATAGCGCTCGTAATTCATTGAAATAATTATTGTTAATTCAATGCATAGACTGGTAGTGAGTCCATGTTCATGTGTTGCTAAAATTAGTCTATTGTTGGATAAAACAGACACTAGTGAATGTATTTCAAATGTAATTGTGTTTTCACATCTGACACTGACAATGTTTTCAATCAAATTGTGTGGACAACATATTTGTCACTGTTGTTATTATGAAGTTTTTATAAAATATATGTTAAATGCTTTTTTGCTATCACATACTCCCATTGTTCATTTATACACAATACAATTGCATTTGGTTACAATTCACTATCTTTATAATGAGTTAACAATGGATATTGCAATAAATTAAAACGAGCGCAATTCTTTTGAAGGGACAAATCAGAGTTTGTGTTGCGGGCACAGTATAATGTTGCCAGGCAATCAGATTTCGCTTATGTCTCGGGCCGGCCCTGATCATCCATAAAGTGAAGAAGTTTGGAACCACCAGGACTCTTCCTGGAGCTGGCCACATGGCCAAGCTGAGCAATCGGGGGAGAAGGACCTTAGTTAGGGAGTTGACCAAGAACCCGATAGTCACTCTGATAGAGTTGTAGCATTTCTCTGTGGAGAGAGGAGAAACTTCCAGAAGAACAACTGTCTCTGCAGCACTCCACGAATCAGGCCTGTATGGTAGAGTGGCCAGACGGAAGCCACTCCTCAGCAAAAGGCCCATGACAGCCCACCTGGAGTTTGCCAAAAGGCACCTGAAATACTCTCAGACTGTGAAAAACAAAATTCTCTGGTCTGATGAAACCAAGATGGAACTCTATGCCCTGAATGGCAAGCGTCATGTCTGGAGGAAACCCGGCACCACTCATCGCCTGGCCAATACCATACCTACAGTGAAGCATGGTGGTGGCAGCATCATGCTGTGGGCATGTTTTCAGAGGCAGGAACTGGGAGACTAGCCAGGATCAAGGGAACGATGAATGCAGCAATGTACAGAGACATCCTTGCTGAAAACCTGCTCCAGAGCGCTCTGGACCTCAGACTGGGGTGAAGGTTCATCTTCCAACAGGACAATAACCCTAAACACACAGCCAAGATACCAAAGGATTGGCTACAGGACAACTATGTGAATGTTCTTGAGAGGCCCAGCCAGAGCCCAGACTTGAACCTGATGGAACATCTCTGGAGAGATCTGAAAATGGCTTTGCACCAGCCGCGGTCGGTGGATCTTAATTGGGGAGGACGAGCTCGTATTACGCTCGGCACCGGAGTGAATGGAATGGTGCGCAACGAACAAAACCAATTGTTTTTTGATTTGCACACATTCCATTCACTCCGGTTCTGAGCGTAATACGAGCCTGTCCTCCCCAATTAAGATTCACCGACCGCGGCTGCTTTGCACCAACGCTTTCCATCTAATCTGATGGAGCTTGATAGGTCCTTTAGAATAGAATGGGAGAAACTGCCCAAAAATAGGTGTGCGAAGCTTGTAGCATCATATTCAAAAAGGCTGTAATTGCTGCCAAAGGTGCTTGAACAAAGTATTGAGCAGTGGCTGTGAGTACTTATGTACATGTGCTTTTTTGTTTTTTAAACACACTTCTTTTAAAATGTTATTATTGGGTATTGTTTGTAGAATGTTGAGGGAAATAATGAATGTAATCCATTTCAAAATAAGGGTGTAACATCACAAAATGTGGAAAAGGTGAAGCGCTGTGAATACTTTCTAGGTGCACTGTATCTAGACAGGGGGGTGCAGATGTGTCAGTGGTTAGGGAGTCAGACTTGTAGTCGGAACGTTGCTGGTTTGTTTCTTGACTATGCCAAATTGGCATTATGTCCTTGAGTAAGGCAGATGTCCCTGTACTTACTTTAGGTCACTCTGGATAAGAGTGTCTGCTAAATTACTTAAAGGTAAATATACCTAGCTACTTGTAAAAAAAATTGTAACACAACATATTTACAAGTAGCTTATTGCAAACAACTCTAGTTAGAGTTGACTTTTAACAATGTAAATGCAAATGCTGTAAATTTAGGTAAAATTACATTTTACAGTACATGAAAAAACATCCATGTTATACTAAGATTGAAATTGTGAACACATTTCCAGCAATCTGTTCCAATATGGAAACATCTGCTTTCTTTGCACAAGCATGGTTTTCCAGTTGGAAGCTGGCCTATAGTGTATTGTCTATATGGTTTTATGGAATAATGTAATGCTTTAAAACATTTCACTAGATGTTCATTGTTTTATAATGATTAGTCTAATTATAAGTGAGAATTATGGATTGGTCAGAAGAAAATGAATATTAAGCACTACAATTCAATACCAATTCTCAATCAAGGATTTCAAACATGTTTGCTATACCTCACAAGCTACAGAATATTTTTCTATTCTACTGTACATTAAATAATGTGTAGACAGCTTGCTTAGAGTTCATACCTTCTCATGCAACCTTTTTCATATGCAGCACCATGTATCCTTTTGATACGTTTTTAGGTGTATATTTTTTTCTGCCGTTGTACATGTGCTGATGGTGAAAAGGATGAGCCCATGTTGCACTGCCCTCAGACATCTTGTACATGTGCTGATGGTGAAAAGGATGAGCCCATGTTGCACTGCCCTCAGACATCTTGTACATGTGCTGATGGTGAAAAGGATGAGCCCATGTTGCACTGCCCTCAGACATCTTGTACATGTGCTGATGGTGAAAAGGTTGAGCCCATGTTGCACTGCCCTCAGACATCTTGTACATGTGTTGATGGTGAAAAGGATGAGCCCATGTTGCACTGCCCTCAGACATCTTGTACATGTGCTGATGGTGAAAAGGAT
>JACXGM010004277.1:0-38557 GCA_016801145.1 Umbra pygmaea | reverse complement strand
TAACCGTTAGTATCCTCCATCCTAACCTTAACTGTGAATGTTGCAATATAATTTCGAACGCTATGGAATGTATGGAATGTTCTCGCATAAATCCGCTAAACGAAATGTACCGGAGCAACGTAATTCAAGTACAAATATAGCCTAATAACAAAACGTGCAGTTCAAACGTAAAAACACCCTAAATAGGTTGGCATAGAACATAATTTAGGTTTTCAAAATAGTTTTCTGAGAACGTAATTTGGGAGAAATTCTGAGATTTACGGTTGGTTGGAGTGAGAGCTGTGTTAGGTGCTTTAGTGTTTGTGTTTGTTGTGGAGTGAGAGCTGTGTCAAATGAATGTTTGTTTCACTTAGTTTCTCCTAATGTAAGTCGCTCTACATAAGAGCATCTGCTAAATTATTAAAATGTAAAATGTAAATGTAATTAAGGCTTAAGTTGTTTATCAGTACACATTAAAGTCCTGTTAGTAGTCCTATGGCCTGATCCACACGGTATACAGGAACAAGGACAGCCATGTAGGCTGTGGTCGGTAAAAGTGGCTTTGGACAAGATTGTTGTCAGTTGTAGTTCTACGTAGTTCTATGTTCCAAGGACACCGGTCGTCCTAGGTCATCATCCTAGTACAACAGGACACCAGAGAGATTAAATATTGCATTCCATATATCAACAGTACCTCAGCGTAAAATGCTAATTGATACTCGTCCTCCAGTCAAACGAATGAGGGCTGTACTATAGTAAACTAGGCCCCTTCCCGAGGGGTTGTAAAGGCATAATTGCTATATTTGCATGTATTATTTCAAAAATATGATTGAAGTTAATTTTTAAGCTGACAGGCAAGCTTAATAGGGAGTTACCACGCAGGCCCATCTCATATCACTTTCCTGCCAGCACTAACACATGTTTTGTATGGAAGAGTATAGTTTTAAGTTTTGATCTGTCCAGATGTAGGAAAGGGTAAAAGATAAAAAAGGGCTGTACATTTGGGACATTGACTAACTATCCTCTCCCTGTCAGTTAACTTAACTTTGGTCAAATGTTCCTCTTTGCCGATGCAATTTGTCCATGTTCTGCAAATGCTGTCAAGCGTTTGACTGTTCCTCTTGACACATCATCATTCTGCAAACAAGGCTCCAATTATTTGGCCTGTTTGGAACTGTCATTTCTTTCGTGTTGCTTTGAAAACTCAAATATGAAAGTGTTAATTACCAGACCTCCAATTAGCAGTGCATAAAGTATGTGGTACATGCAGCCTTGTGCAGCAAAGTGGATGTTTCTCCTTGTTTTGAGGAATTGGACATGACAAATTGGGAGATGAGAAAAATTTATAAAAACATTTAAATAAATGGAAAATAAATAGTTGCAATACACCTAATTTGCAGCTCCATATGTAACTGTGATTTAGTTACTTCAAAGTAACAGTCCTTTTGAAGTAACATTTGTTTTTTGTTTTTTTTGTTTCCATTATTTTGTCCACTGCCTGTATCTGATGATACATATTTTGATCTTCAACTTTCCAAAGATGTTGAGGGTCATGGAAGACCAGGTTCCAACTAAACATCTTAGCTTAAAGTGCAATCGCAAGTTTAAAGTCAGGTTAGAAAAGCAGTATTCAAGTACCGACGAAACAGGCTCTCCCTGATCCAGAGGACCCTGCACAACAAACAACCAGTATTACTGCAGATTTGACTGCCCTTCAATCCTAGAACAAGTCTTTGAATGATACTTCATAATGCATCAGAATAATAACCCCAAACACACCGCAGTGGCATGTAAGGGTTTATTCAGGACCAATAAATAGAAGAACCCAATCTGAATCCAACTGAGCCTGACATTCACATGCTCAAGACAAGAGCAGAGACAAAAAGCCTAAATGGACGTAACAGTGTTTATATTTAAGACAGTAATTGCTATATGATCAAAAACTGTTGTTACCTTAAAATATTAAGACTATCATTTCAAATCCAAAATGCTACAATACAGATCCTTAAAAGAGATGGTTCTCTCTGTCAACTTTAATAGATTGTTTTTGTATTATGTGTAAAGAATTGAATGTATTTAGAAAATTCCAAGTAATTGTGATCCTAGATATTGCAATATTGAGGTGAAAAGGGGGTCAAAATGATAGAGAACTGGACTTTAGGAGAACACCATCTCCTCACACCCCAGGGACAGTTGTTTAAGTTTCATTCACTGGTTTAATGCTTTCCTTTTAGATTGCCCTCATATCTGTTCTGATCCCTTTGATGAGCTTTGATAAGCCAGCACCCGGGGAGAGAGTAGACAGTGAAAGGGAGGTAGAGTGTTCTTTCCTTTTGATCGTTAGGTCTGTTCATTTCTCGTTGTGTGAGATAATAGGAAAGTCAATGGTCTCTGTGTCAAACTCTTCTGAAGTCGGGTCAGACCAAGAAAAAAATGAAGCCCTCCACTCACCACAGTAACCAACCCACACACATACACATACCAATCAGTTTGGTATTTCTGAACTTTACTGCTTCAATTGGAATTTGAAGATGGAGGTGAGTGTTGTGTTCCTGCGTGTGCCCTCGGGTGTGTGTTGTGTGGGTGTGTTCCCTCAGGCGGGGCGTTTCTTCCCACTTTCATCTTTAATGAAGCTAGGGGTTTGCTGACTTAACTGACCGTGGAGCTGTTTGATGCATCAACATACTTCTCTTTGATTGGAGGGGACAGGGAGAAAGGTTGCAGGTTCAAACCCAAGCTGTATCACAACCCTTTTGATAACGTCTATTGATTTGTCATTGTGATACCTCTACACGTTTTTAAAAGTAACTTTCTTTCCTTCAGACCTCTTGGCATATTATCAGTACTGAGGCTGAAATACATTAACACAATCCATATTGCATTTAAAAATATTTGTTTTAATATCAGTTGAGATTAAATGTGGGGGAAAGATTTCACTCATAGTATTTTATTTATTTGCTATAAACTTTCTGCTAGTTAGCTGTACCCACAGCAAACTTCAGGATTTTACGTGTTGTCCAGCAAACTGATTAAACAGCTTTACAGAAGATTTAATTGTGATTTGACAGTTTCTAGGTGCACAAAGCCATCAAGACAGTAGTTACACATGGCCACAACGTGTAGCCTTGTGTGGTTTCACTAGCAGAGTGGGTTTTTCTTTAAGAGAAAGAAACATATAGTAGGTCTAATGCATTGCTTACTCCTCAGGTACCACTATTGTCATCTTCTCCTCAAAACACATTACAGGAGAACCCTAAACAGGAACTTTGACTTAATATTTGGATTATTTCATATACAAGATTTTTCAAGAGGGTGGGAAAAAGAGAGAAGGTGCAAAGAAAAATAAGTTAAGGTTAAATCTTAGGGACATTCTTAATTTGTGATTCTGTTGTCTTTCCTAATGTTTTACTCAAAACCCAATAGAGGCGTATATGAGAGAAGCACCTCTGACCTTGTCATATAATATTGTGATCTTCCCACAGTGTACAGTTGGTAGAACCTTTACTAATTTGCAAACAAATTTGAAATGCCAGAGATGTCGATTGGATTCCCACAGGGGGCCACTACGAAAATGTATGCACTGCGTGTCGTTCCGGATAAGAGGATCTGCTAAGTGAGTTCAAGCTAACAAAGATCCCACAATGCATATTTAATCATGTAACCCAAAAATGAACTAATCTCTTCAATTGATATTTAGGACCTAATGGACAGAGATGACAATATCAGGTACATAAAAAAGTTATTGTCTGATCTCTATGAAAAGTTCAAATCTTAAGCGAATAATTCATTATGTCCAGAAAGACATAACCATGCAGAATGCCATCCAGATTTAGATCTTGGCATTTTGTCTAGAGCATCTTTCAATTCAGCCAAGGCACTTCAGCCAATATAAGTTTATTATTTATCTTAGTGTCAGGAGCTTTAAAGAATTTTAAAGAGTGCATTTTTCTGATGAGTTAGAGATAGATGAAAGTAAATACTTTATTAATTTAAGAAGGTGGGATATGGATCCTGATTGTCATTTCTTATTATAGCAATGGATGCTAATTGGTCTCATTGCTTAAGTTTCAATGCCAAAAGTCTACTCGGCCTTTTCTTTTCTCAGTCGATAATTTGACAGGGTCCAAGACGCATTAATCCTGGCCTTGAGGAGGTTTTGAGATTTGTGGCTAGTTTTGAGTTATTCCCTCGGTCATATCTATAGATTGATTTTTGTACAGATCAAGGTGATGTATGTCATTCTCCAGAAACAGGGCTGGATTTTGCATTTGAGGCCCCGGAGCAGACATCCGATGGGTAGCTTTTGATAATGCAAGCAGTACTGAGTCCTTGATGTGTCTGGAACTACCTGATGCACGTACAGCGTGGCTGTTGCCTCTACTTGGCAATGCTGTTAACCGCAGTCTCAACCCAAGCGGATGTCAAAGAAAAATCCCTGGCATGTTTCTGACGAGAGCTAAAGTGACATCTGTGCTAGTTGTCACCTTGACAGTCTTCTGAAGTTTGCCCTTGTTCTTCTAAAGTGAGCCCCTGTCATCTCTTCATCATCTTTTGTTTTCCTCTTTCTTTTTCTTCCATCCTCATAAGACTTACCCACTCTCTTTTCCTCCTTATCTCTCTCTCAATCTAAGGCATCTCCCCATCTCTCCTCTTTCTCTCATAGATTGGATGACGTGCATAGTTAAGAGCACCTCAGTGGTGTGTCTGTCTCTGTCAGGCCACTGTAGGACATTTAGAAGTCAGAAAGAGACCGCGGTGGAGCCGAGAGCACATAGACACCAGCATTAAGCCCTCAGATTTCCCTCAAAGAGCCTCACTCCCCAGAGTAGAATGGCATACAGAGAAAAACAGACGGGTATATGTTTTGTTACCCTTTTTCACCACTCTATTGTTCTCACTGTCAATACCAGTCTCCATGGTACAAATGTGAAAAGTGATGAGAGCTTCTGAGGTGTCAGTCAGAAGATGGGGGCAAGAAGATGTGCGCAAATGACATTATAGGCCAGGACGTAGCAGATATGTATGTTCCATTGCATAGTTAAATTTTCCCTGCCAAACCAATTCAAGCTGCATTACACAGTTGATAGGATATTTGGTAAAAGCTGGAATGTCAAATCATCGCTGGAGACAACCGAAGCAAAACAATGGGTTTTCAGGTGGCAACACGTCAGATAACAACACACAGCGAGCAGAACGGACTCCTCTGCTCCATGATAACATCCAGATATGTGGGCAACAGCTGTGGAGAAGCATTTAGCTACTGGCTTGTCAGTCACACAATGCAACAGGTGCAAAATCATTGGGTTTCCTCTAAAACAGTGTCTGCAAAAATAAATATATCTGACACTTAAAAAAAGGCAAATGAGACAACATGATTATTCTCCATGTCTCACTCTGTGCCAGCAGGAGTTCTTTTTTGTCTGTCTCTCTCTGTCTCTCTCTGTCTCTCTCTGTCTCTCTATGTCTCTCTATGTCTCTCTATGTGTCTCTATGTCTCTCTATGTCTCTCTATGTGTCTCTCTGTCTCTCTCTGTCTCTCTCTGTCTCTCTCTGTCTCTCTCTGTCTCTCTCTGTCTCTCTGACTGACTTTTGTGCAGTGCGGAGTCACTTTGCCTTCTGAAGGCACGTGCATCATAGCAACAACCAACATGATTTTATATCAGACAACTTATCATTTCAGAAAAGCAGACACTGGGTGAACCTCAATATTATAAATAGGTTTGATGGTCTCCAAACACACACACAGTTATGAATATCAACAACCAACATGATTTTATATCAGACAACTTATCATTTCAGAAAAGCAGACACTGGGTGAACCTCAATATTATAAATAGATTTGATGGTCTTCAAACACACACACAGTTATGAATATCAACAACCAACATGATTTTATATCAGACAACTTATCATTTCAGAAAACCAGACACTGGGTGAACCTCAATATTATAAATAGATTTGATGGTCTCCAAACACACACACAGTTATGAATATAATTTTGGTTCCCTGAAGGACTTTGGCTCAACACGCTATTGGGACACCTCATCACGTACGTCCTCAATATCAACTTCAGACATGCCTTTTAAAGCCAAACACTTTTCAAGACACCAGGGTGATAAAACCAAATATGTTAGGGGGAACCCAACTTGCACCAGCTCTAAAATGTGCCTCTAAATAGTACCCAGGATGCTGCAAAGTAGAGTGAACATGCTCCCCCTACAGGCATTTCTCATCCCTTTGCTCTAACATGCCATGGAGATGCTGTGAAGCCTTGCCTGGAGCTGGTTTGGCAATGCAAAGAGCTGTTTGCACAACCAGAACCCATGGGTCTAGTTTATATTTGTACGCAGTGCATCCAAAACAAGAGTTAGATCACAGACAGGCTCACACTGTCACCACCAGTCTAACCTTTTGTTTGACCCACCAAAATTCAGATAACTTAGAGATCTGAAATGGAATGTTTACTTACACACTAATAATTGAACCACTGGACCTCTAAGAGTAGCCTCTCTGTGGGCAAAGTGAGAAGCAGGAAGCTAAATAAGCAGAGCAGAGTTTATTTTTTCAAACCAAGTGCTGACAACAAATACACAAACAGTGGTGACCAGGGTTGGGGAGTAACTGTTTATAGGTGTTTCGCACCACTCCCCATGAGGGGATGTCAAACCCCACTGCCCAAATATGCCTTGTGGATAGCGAAAGAGGAATGGGGTCATGGGTGCAAGCAAGGACACAGAAACAGAAGTATACCATTTCAACACAGGGCGTTTATTCTAGGTAAAATTCATGGTATAAATGGGTGGGGGAAGAGGCTGCGCGGTTCCAAATCAAATAAATAATATTATAACACCCACCCCTTACCTGTCCTAACTGCTTACACACAAATACAAACTAAACTGGCACGTAATTCATGTGGCCTAACCAAAATTAAAGGGGGTGGACCGCACAGATCTAACCTGGTGTGTTTAGACAATGGAATTACCCGACAGGTGATGTAAGTCCATGGACGGCTTTCCTAAAACTCCCAGGTGTTTTCCCTTCTCCCTGTGAAAAACAAAGAGAACAAATAATTAATAATGCTTAATTATAGTAATGAACAATAAAGGGTAATGGACAATAACACTGAATAAGTACAACACTGACACAAAGACAAAACCAGAACTCATATAACACACTAATCCCAAAATACCCCAGAGAGAGTGTGGCCACAACTACTCACCACCAACACCAACACAGAGCTAAGATTGAGTAAAAAGAGTGAGCCCCCTTCAAACAAGCAGTGGCACTTTATATACAAATGAAGGGCATGATGGGATACGGTGATGATTGGACCCAGCTGAACCAGATAACGGGGAAGGAGGAGTCAGTGATACAAGACGATGATGAGCTGATGAGCACCATCTGTACGGAAGAGACACACACAGAGCAGAACAAACACACACACAGAACACATGACAGGACTAGGGGACATAACACGCCTACCCCCAAAAGACACAAACCCCAAGGTTTAGTGTCAGAATGGCAACCTAACAAATCAACACCAGCCCCCTAAAAGCTACCAGACATGAGACAGAGCATCTGCAACTACATTGCTGGAACCCTTGATGTGTTTAATCTGCAGATTATAAACCTGTACAATCAAAGCCCATCGCATTAGGCGACGGTTCTGGTTGTACATAATGAATACTAAATGGTTATGGTCGGTAAAGACCACCACTGGCAACGTACAAGAACCAATATACCCCTCTAAAAACTGTAAGGTAAGTAATAAAGCTAGCGTCTCCTGTTCAACAGTGGAATATTTAGTTTGGCAAGGGTAAACATATTTGGAAAAGAAACAAACGGGACGAAGAACTTCCTGAAGAAGGACTGCTCCAGCCCCTTCGATATTGGCATCGAATCCAATTTATAAGGCTTCTTGAAGTCTGGTCTCAAAAGCATATTGACAATCTACTGGAAGGTTGAACGCAACCTTCAGGCTGAGCAGAAAGGTAAGTGGAGCGATTACGGTGGAGAAGTTCCGACAAAATGTTCTATAGTACCCCACCATACCCACAAACCTGTGTAATTTGTAGCGGGTGGTAGGCACAGGATAGGCTGTGATGGCTTCCACCTTCATGGCCATGGGACGCACTTCACCACATTCCACCTCTTTGCCTAAATAGGTTATTGTTACTTTGCAAACTCACATTTGGCCAAATTCAACGTCAGTGATGCATCATGCAATTTTTTGAACATCACCTGTAAGGTGGTCACATGCTTCGCCCAAGTGGAGGAGTAAATTACTATATCGACAAGGTAAGTAGTGCAATTAGGTACATCAGCTAACAGTAGGTTGACCAAATGCTTGAAAGTAGCAGGTGCATTCCAAATGCCATAACAGTGTATTGTAATAAATTATCAGGTGTGACGAAGGCTGAAATCTCTGAAGCACGGGAGGTTAGTGGCACTTTTAACATTTCAAGTTTACTTGCAAACACCGCTGGGCCAATTGTGTCCACACAATCAATGAGGCGCGGCATGGGATATGGTAAAAAGGTAAAGGTACTTTATTGTCACATACACGTAGTGAAATTCATACTCTGCATTTAGTCCATCCCTCAAGGGAGCAGTGGACAGCCATTTACAGCACCAGGGGACCATCTCCAGATCTAAGCCAGTGCTTTTGTCAGGGGCACTGACTGGAGAACCTAACCTGCATGTTTTTTTGATGGTGGGGGAAACTGGAGCACCTGGAGGAAACCCACACAGACACAGGGAGAACATGTAAACTCCACACAGAATGGCCCGGGACAACCGAGGTTCAAATCCAGAACCTTCTTGCTGTGAGGCCACAGTGCTATCCACTAGGCCACCATGCCTGCCATATGAGTCAGGTACAGTGACAGCATTTACGTGTCTGTAATCTGTGCACAATCTTGATGTACCGTCTGTTTTAGGCACCAGAATACACTGGGTACTCCAAGGACTACTGGTATGGATAGCCATTTCATGTTCTAATAAATTATCTGCTTCCTTTTATATTACCTCCCGTTTATGGGCGTTGATTCGGTAAGGATACTGTCTGATGGGCGCGGCATCTCCAACATCTATGTCATGTTCCAATTACGGAGGTATGGCTGGGAACATCCTGGAAAATGCTGGAAAAAGCATGGATTAGTTGATCAAGGTCATCTTGCTTCCTCATCTCTAAATGTACCATTAAGGTAGGTAACACCTTTATTTATTCAGAGTTACGCAATCGTGTACAATTGAAATATGTATTTTTCAACTCTAAATCAGGAGTCCAGTTCGGAAGGCTGTTTGGTGCCATCTCTCTAGAGCACCCTGGCTCTCAGGATGATAAGCCCTTGACATGCAATGTGTGATAGCTAGTGATCGGATAGCTGATGCAAACAACTTCGACATAAAATTGTAAAGAATTTAAAGGACAACTCCGGCGCAAAATGAAGATAGGTGTCAATACCACATGGGTACCGAGTCGACCATTCTAAGAGATATGTTTTCATGCTATTCGAATGTGGCCAGTTTCAGTGCGAACTGATAATTACCTTACAACGCTAGTTGTGAGGGCATATTTGAAGTCAAAATAAATCGCTATTTCATAAGACTAACAAGGCTCCAAATAGCTCCACACTTACATGGTACCATAATGAGGGTCACTACATGCAAACCGAAGCATTGAGAACGTTGTAAGTGTACAGACAGATTATAAGAAATATAGTTTAAAGACTGTACCTTTCGCGTATGCAGCCATCTTGGCAAAAGAGTCAAGATGGAGTTGTCGTTTAATCAAAGCTCTGATCACTGCTTTAGCTGTAATTTTACGAAGAGGGATCACCTCACATAATAGTCAATAAAAACTGATTCCCGAAAAAAAATTGGATTTCGGTAGTGGTCCAACACAATCAATTATTACCCTTTCGAAAGGCTCTCCTATTACCGGCATTGGGTAAAGAGGAGCGGGGGGCGTTTGATTAGCTTTTCCTGACATCTGACACACAACATGTTTTACAATATTTGTTAACATCGGACTTCAAACCAGGCCAAGGAAATGTTGTAGAACACAATTATCGGTTTTTGTGATACCCAAGTGTCCCATCCACGCGTAATCATATGCATGTGACAGCACCTGCTGTCGAAACTGGGTAGTAATACCACTTGATACACAGTGTCCAATTTCTCATCTAAATGGTGGGTATTCCATTTCCTCATTAAAATCCCTTTTTCCAGAAAATAGGTGGTTTTCACATCACTGAACTTAACTGATGGATTTAAAGATGCAAAACATTTTTGAAGACTTCATATTTTTGCTGGTATTTAATCACCATTTCAGGAGTGACTGATTCCAACATCCTACCTAATTTGTCCTCATTAACCTTGGGTTTAGGGGGTAATCATTCCACCTGAGACACATCTTTCTTAACTGGACAGTCTTTTCAGGACTGAACAACAGAGAAATATCAATAATCTTCCCCGTTTTAGGCGCTTGCATGCGAGTCATAGCACACACTGGGAACACAGGGAGGTCTGTGTTTTGTGCAGGTTCTGAAAAATTGAAATTGGGTTTGTCTAATACCTCCAGCACAGGGACTACACTATCTCTGGCAAGGTTGTTGCCCAATAACCGAACCACTCCTTTGACTGGCAATTCTTTTAAAAAATAGATGTATGTATAATGATTGACAGAAACAAATAACAGTAGAGATACTGGGTCTCGCAATATATCAATACAATTTTTACACTTTTAATCCCCCCAACATAATCCCGACCCCCATACCACCCTCCCCCACTACCCATCCCCAGCAATGATATCGGCATTTTTATAATTCAGCGAGAGGGACTGGGACTCCAAACAATGCTATCAGGGGGCACGGAGTTAAATTGATTTTAAGTGCTTCTGAAAGGGTGTGGAATACAAAAGTTTAGTAATAGCTCAATTTCGAGCAGGTAAAAAACATATGGTAGAGGTTGCATGGAGAGGAAGCCAACGAAATGTCTCATCTACAGATATCAGAAGAAATTAGATGAGGGCAAAGCGTGTTTGAACGCCAGGTTAGGAAAACTCGATTTTCATAAAGATCCTTGAAAGTTTTAATACCAATTTTTTTTTTTGACCGGCAATTTGGGCAAAACCACAACACGACCAGACACCAAACTTGACGTCAGATATACCCAATGTAAAGGTTTGGAAACCAACCCCATTTCAATCCATTTTAGTAATGCATGAGATCCATCATAGGACTCGGAAGACCAGGGCAGAATATCAGATAACTGTTTGTGTGCTGTTCATGTGTCACGTAACACCTCTACTGGCTGCTGGTTGGCAGTTCCTTCACCCAACGCTTTGAAATGAATGAGCTATACCTACTATCAGGGTCCTCAGAGTGGATGGCTTAGACTTAGGGTGAATCCCATTTCTCTGTCTTACCCCTTCCCCTACGCCTTTGTCTTAACCCTAGCCCTTGTCCCTCGAAACCGAGTGGTAAGGGATAGGGAGGAAAACATACCCCTATAAAATGAGACACCACTTGGTTACAACCAGTAGTGGAGTGTCAATCGGGAGAGTCGGCCGCTAGTGTTTCAAGGCCGCAAGGGCTGGTCTGATAATAGTTATACATTGCAAGTTCTCAACACCATCACCTAGTGTGCGGCCGCTGCCCACTGGCCAAACTGTGCAGCCTCTTCTCAACCCGTACAGCGGGCCGCAGCAGCCTCTTATTTCAAGAAATAAGCACTAACGAAGTGCAGGTCACAACCATGTCTAGGATTTCCAGAAATATAGGGGAATCAGTGAGCCCCTCCCCAAATGGCATAGCCCTGACGTAAAGCCATTAAACTCCTCTTTTTTTCCTCGTCAGGTTTGGAAGTCTATCGGTAATGTTAGTAAGTCTAATGTAAGTCAGATTGACAACAGTACAAGCTATAATATGGAGTTTCAGAATAAGTTGGAGGATAAACAAAAAGAAATGGAAGAACTCATACAAGAAAGATCAAAAATAATTTATTACAAAAATAAAGCAAGTTGGATGGAATATGGAGAAAAATGCACATCTTTTTTCTTAAATCTTCAACATAGGAATGCCACCAAGAAGAATGTATTGAAATTAGTCACTAATGAAGGATCCACAGTAAAATACTTCAAACAGATGTTGTCTTCTCCAGTACCTTTAACGGATATTAATTGTATGAGTTTTTTCCCTGATAATAACTTAAAACTAACAACTACGCAAAGAGACTCATGTGAATGACTAATTACTGAAGAGGAAATGCTTGAAGCTATCAAAACATTTAAACATGGAAAAACTCCCGGAGTGGATGGCATCCCAGTAGAGGTATACCAAAAAATTTTTGACAAATTAAAAGGTCCATTATTAGTATGTTTTAATCATTCATATGTAAACGGTAGATTGTCAGACACACAACATTATTAAATGTCCACATTATTATTAAAACAGGACCCAAGCGGAGCATATAAAGACCCTGTATATTTAAAAAACTGGAGGCCTCTTACACTGCAATGCTGCGATGCCAAAATATCAGCCAAATGCGTAGCTCTTAGAATTAAGAATGTTTTATCCGATATTATTAATCCTAATTAGACAGGCTTTATGCATGGACGTTACATTGGAGACAATATAAGACAAGTTTTAGAAACAATAGAACACTATGAAGTATCAGGACTATCAGGCCTAGTTTTCATAGCTGATTTTGAAAAAGCCTTTGATAAAGTTTGATTAGACTTTATATATAAATGTTTGGAATATTACAATTTTGGAGACTCTCTTATAAAATGGGTTAAATTTATGTGTAGTAACCATAGATGTAAAATTATAAATAATGGCTATATCTTGGAAGATTTCAATCTGTCAAGAGGAGTTAAGCAAGGCTGTCCATTGTCAGCTTACCTCTTTACTGTTGCAATTGAAATGTTAGCCAATAAAATCAGAACTAACAACAACATTAAAGGCCTGGAAATCCATGGCTTACAAACAAAGGTATATATGTATGCCGATGACTCGTGTTTCCTTTTGCAACCACAGTTGGAATCACTAAATAGCCTCCTAAAGGATCTCGATACCTTTTCAAATATATCTGGATTAAAATCTAATTACGATAAGTGTACTATATTACGTATTAGAGCTCTAAAAGATTCAGATTTTATATTACAGTGTAGATTACCAATAAAGTGGGCTGATGGGGATGTAGACATATTGGGTATACATATACCATATGAAAGATCAAGTTCAACAAAACTAGCCAAAATAGATAAAATATTGCTACCCTGGAAAGGACAGCACCTATCTATTTGTGGTAAAATCACCTTAATCAACTCTCTCATTGTTTCACAGTTTACCTATATGTTTATGGTTTTACCTACACCCAATGACATGTTTTTTTAATTATCTGAACAAAAGAAATTTAACTTTATATGGGATGGTACGCCAGACAAAATAAAAATAGCATACTTGTATAATGAATACGAACACGGAGGTCAAAAGTTATTGAATATTAAAGCATTGGATCTTTCATTAAAAGCGTCAGTTGTACAAAAAGTATACCTGAATCCTAACTGGTTCACTAGTAAGCTAATAAGAGTATTTCACCCAATGTTCAGTAAGGACCTATTTCCAATTCTACAAATTACAACTGATCATTTTCAGATATTGGAAAAGGAAATAATTTCTAAGATGTTGTTATTTTTCAAACAGCCATGAAAAGTTGGTTGCAATTCCAATTTAATCCACCTGAAAATAGGGACCAAATTTTACAACAATTGTGGCTAAATTCTCATATAATAGTTGATAAAAAGCCTGTATACTTTGACAAGATGTTTGGAAAAGGAATAATGTTTGTAAATGACATTATAAATGAAGCTGGGGGAGTGATGCCATACATACAGTTAACAAAAACGTATGGAGACGTATGCTCTATTCAAAAATATAATCAACTAACCGCAGCAATACCATATACTTGGAAGAAGAAAATACAAGGGGGGAAAGGTCTGATCTTGTCTGTCAACCATGTATTAAAGATCTCACATGGATGAGAAAAATACGGATAAACAAAGAAATATACCAAATCCATCTAAGAACAAAAAAACTGGTTGCT
This sequence comes from Umbra pygmaea, assembly GCA_016801145.1. Classification (NCBI taxonomy): domain Eukaryota; kingdom Metazoa; phylum Chordata; class Actinopteri; order Esociformes; family Umbridae; genus Umbra; species Umbra pygmaea. The sequence goes on along the minus strand of JACXGM010004277.1, from coordinate 24,466 downwards.
TTTCCATATAAACTACAAAATAGCTGGGAAGAAATATTTGATGTTCCGATCCCGTGGCATAATGCATTTGGATTAATACGCAAAACACCAGACTCAAAAATTGGAATATTTCAATACAAGTTATTATACAAAATATTGGCAACAAATCGAAATCTATACAAGTGGGGAATACAATCTTCCCAACTCTGCAGATTTTGCTCTGAGGAAGCAGAATCTATAGCTCATCTTTTTTGGAACTGTCCTTATGTTGCATGTTTTTGGTCACAGGTGCAAGAATGGATGAATAAATGCAATATTTGTTTTGAATTAACGTTACAAATAGCAATACTTGGAGACTTAAAATGTAATAGTCAGACAATAATATGATAATTATTTTAGCAAAAATATTCATCTTTAATTCCAAATTGGTGGAGTCATTGAAAATAGAAAGATTTCATAATTATGTTGTAATGATACACTCCCAAGGTAAAAGAAGAACAATGTTTATTTTATATAGGTCCTCAAAATCCAAAGCAGAAACAGCGCAGGCGAAGGCACAGAGGATTATCCAAGGCATAATAATGAACAATCCAGGTGTCAGGCCAGAACAACAATATCAGAATATAGGCTAAGGTACAGATGTAAATCCAAGACAGAATAATCAACAAATAATGCAAAGGTCAAACCAGAATAACAATATAGTAATGTAATGCACAGAAAGGAGAAAATCAATACTCACAATACCTCGCAAAGAGGCAAGAACATGTGTGTGCTTATATATACTGCTTGAGTGGGAGCAGGTGTACTGAATTTGGGTGATTGAGTCCGGGTTATGGGAAACGTAGTTCTGAGGAGGCAAGACCAGGGAAGCTGTAGTTCACAGGGAAGATGAACTGGGGAATGGGAATTGTAGTTCTGAGCAATCTAGGAAGGGGAAGATGTAGTTCTCTAGGAAGAGGAACTGAGAAACGTTACATATGTGAAGGATCACAGTACAGTAGAAATTTAGATGGCCAATAGAAACCCAATATGGCTTTGGTTAAAAGATAGATGGACAGTGTTGGGTGTGGATGAGGGGTGGATCAAGTGAAAATGGGATCTGTAAAACGCACAAGTTTTGTAAATATTGTAAAATAACACAAAATGTATAAGCTAGAGCTAAATAATAAAATGGCACAATGTAATTGGTCTCAACTATTGGTCACGGTTAAGTAGAGGTTAGGACGGGTGTAAAATATAGAGAGCAATAATATAAAACAAAAAAAAGTGGGATTGGAAATTATTCACATTTTAGAACAAAGACAATCCTGTTGTCAAATGCTGAAGCTGACCTATCCCCCCCCCAAAAAAGTAGTTTAGTTAAAACTGTAGACATGCATGGTGTCCATTCAAGGGTAGTCATTGAAATGCGGGACTGTTGTTCACATCAGCAATGTAACGTTTGCTAGCAATTTTTTTTTAATGTTTCAATTAAGGATATGGTTGCAAATATATATCTACAGAACTATGTAGAGCACAAAACAAGTCTGTCATAATTTTTAGGTCAATTATTTAAGCCGAAAATACATTTATTGGACTGTCTTGATTATCCGGCTGCCATTGTTGCCGGTTGCGCAGTGTATTCTGGGTTTACTACCCCTTGGTTTCAAGTAAGCTCTCAAAAATGCTTGGTTTTAAGGAGTATCCACCCCTTCCCCTTAGCCCTTGTAGTAAGGAGGTAAAAGGATACAATTAATGTGCACTTATGAAGTTAAAGCATTAATGATTAATATATTTCCTTTTCTCCCCTGTTGCAATAGTCTGAGTTGAGAATGGAGAAATGTTTAATAAATGCGTATAGAGGATTGATATTATAGACGTGGTTGATATTTCCTATCTAACTATCTGACCTCATAATGATCATTGATCCTTGTGTGTAAACAGCTACGGAAGAAATACTACAGCGACCCGGGAAAACTTAATCGCTAACCGCGATACTCAGAAAACAGTGCATTATATATTTAGTTATGTCAATGTGTCATACTATCTCTCCAACGTTCTGTCAGCAACGTTCTGTCAGCATTCAAAGCTCAGCAGTGATGACAGAACAAACTTCAGGTTTAGAGACACAAACACAGGACCTGATTTCAGATTATCAGGACAGACTAGCTGCCCGAGTCACTCACTCACGAGGTGTGGCCTGAATTTAGATTTTACTGGTCTCTTTGGGGCTGGCAATTCTTTTTATTATAATTATAAATTTACTAACCGTCAAACAGTGCGGCTCAGATTGACTATCCAAGTAGCTACAGTTTCCCAGCCTCTGACGCATGGGAATGACATCGTCAAATCAATCAGGTCGAAGGCGGGAAAACTTGCTTAGATTTAGCCAAATGGTTTTTAATATGACACGCATAATAGAACATGATTTGGGTTTGTAGCAAAGGGCGTGTTTACTGCAAGGGATATTGGATCTCCAGCTGGGTAAGACCCCATGCCATGCAATCTATGATTTTATTGCTTCCCTTGAACTTGAGTTGTGGTTCCAGGCTGACAATATACATAATTTCACCATGAAGAACTGTTGACCACTGTGAATATGTACAATTCCATAAATGGAACTGAATATTACTGGCCCAAATTAAATTTGGTAAAAATAAATAAAAATCTGTGTTTATTTACATAAATGCAGGGTTAATTGTGTGTGTGTGTAACCAAAAAACTACAACCATTAATGTACAGTGGGGAGAACAAGTATTTGATACACTGCCGATTTTGCTTACAAAGCATGTAGAGGTCTGTCATTTCTATCATAGGTACACTTCAACTGTGAGAGACTGAGTCCAAAACAAAAATCCAGAAAATCACATTCTGCTTTGTGCATTCATGAATTGATTACTTTATGTGCAAACATTGCTGAGATTAGTTTTCCCGTCAATGTAGTTTTGCTAGTCTTGCTCAGTTTGTAAATACTTAACCATTGCAGTTTTATTGAACGCAGGTTGTGGGTGATAAAATATCATAACTGTTGGATATCCTTTCAGTTGAATTTCAATTTGTATAAAACAAGAATAAATCTTACAGTGAGTGTCATTGTGGTACAAGAGCTGTAAAAACGATCTTGTCAAATTTACTGAAGAAGGCATGCTGGGAAATATGAAAATTAGAAACTAACACTCCTAGTGTAAGTGAATGACACATTTCAGTGTTAAAAATACACTTTATGGTGTAAAAAACAACACTGTGAATGTCAAATGTAACACTATTAATGAGTTCTTTTTTTAACACTTTCAAAAATGTTAGTTGAACATTTTTACAGTGGTTCACATATAAACCATGGGGAGTGTTAATTTGAACTCTGGGAGTGTTAAATTATTTATCAGATATTTATGACATTTCAAGCTTCATATTCTTATAGTTGACTTAAGTCAAAACGTGATTAAATTCCATTTCAAAGATTCAAAGATTCAGTTTTGTTTCATTCTAATTCCAATGAATTCATCATCATGTTATCCATATTTTTATGGGTAAATACATTTTTTCATACAGTACCATCACAAGAATGTGTGTGTAATGGCGTACAAACTTTTAATGGTACTGTATATAGAGTTAGAATATTAAGAAACTGGCTCTATCTGTGTCAGTGTGTCTGTGTTGTCTTCCTACTTCCACTGTATTAGCTGCAGCAGTTGAATTGGTTGTACTTGGCCAAGCAAGATCCTAGTTCTGTAAATGGACACGCGCAGGTCCATTTTTTATAATATTGATGCATTTTAAGACAGCTTTTTTGTGTAACACAGCACTGCATATCGTGAGGAATCTTTATCTGATGTACATTGTGTTTTCTGATTTAAATATCAAGAAATTTAATTTTGTAGATTATTATACCAACAGGGAAAGTGCTAAAAAATCTCTTAAATGCAATATCAGCCAGTCAAATCAATTTAAATATTGTATATGCAAAAATAATCAAACTAATATGGATGAGCGAGTAAATCGGCTGAAACAAGTATCTGGTATGGATAATGTACTTTTTCCGAGCACAAATATAATCTGAGTGAAATGTGTCAAAATCTGTAGTCGTAATGAAGAAAAATCCTCATTGGGTAGTACTACCACGGCTAGCTGTGTCTGTCCAGATCTTTCTGTGATAGGCCAGCTACACACATAGCTCCGCCTCCTCACCTACACAGATTCCTCCAGTTCTACAGCCCACACACAGATGCAGTCTCATCTCCACAAGCAACTACACTGGATGATTCACGAGAGCGGAACCATCATAGCACCATCAAGAGCAGAGATTTTGTTTGGTTTTACATAATTTGCTACTGTCAACAACTACACACATAGCAATTAAATAAGGCTGGGGTGTCTAAATTATGAAATTTTTCATTGGGAATTCAAATATGAGTTTATTTTTTGAATAGGATGACTCTGACCTACATTAGTTTTGTATTTCAAAATGACTCTTTATCGCTTTTCTTTACCACTTTTATAATATATACTGCTAAAAAATATAAAGGGAACACTAAGATAACACATCCTAGATCTGAATGAATTAACTAATCATATGAAATGCCTTCGTCTTTACATAGCTGTATGTGCTGACATCAACATCGCACAAAAATTATCAATGGAAATCAAATTTATCACCTATGGAGGTCTGAATATGGAGTCACACTCAAAATCAAAGTGGAAAACCACACTACAGTCTGATCCAACTGTGATGTAATGTTCTTAAAGTCAAAATGAGGCTCAGTAGTGTGTGTGGACTCCACGTGCCCGTATGACCTCCCTACAACACCTGGGCATGCTCCTGATGAGGTGGCAGATGGTCTCCTGGAAGATGTCCTCCCAGACCTGGACTAAAGCATCCGCCAACTCCTGAACAGTCTGTGGTGCAATGTGGCGTTGGTGGATGGAGCAAGACATGATGTCCCAGATGTGCTCATTCAGATTCGCACCAGCATATGGTCTCACAAGGGGTCTGAGGATCTCATCTCGGTAGCTAATGGCAGTCAGTCTACCTCTGGCAAGCACATGATGGGCTGTGCAGCCCCCCAAAGAAATGCCACCCCACACCATTACTGACCCACCACCAAACCGGTCATGCTGGAGGATGTTGCAGGCAGCATAATGTTCTCCACGGCGTCTCCAGACTTTGTCACGTCTGTCATGTGCTCAGTGTGAACCTGCTTGTAACTGTGAAGAGCACAGAGCGCCAGTGGCGAATTTGCCAATCTTGATGTTCTCTGGCAAATGCAAAACATACTGCACGGTGTTGGGCTGTAAGCACAACCCCCACCTGTGGATGTCGGGCCCTCATACCATACCACCCTCATGGAGTCTGTTTCTGCCCGTTTGAGTGGGCACACTGCTGGAGGTCATTTTGCAGGGCTCTGGCAGTGCTCCTCCTGCTCCTCCTTGCACAAATGCGGAGGTAGCAGTCCTGCTGCTGGGTTGATGCCCTCCTATGGCCTCCTCCACATCTCCTGATGTACTGGCCTGTCTCCTGGTAGCGCCTTTATGCTCTGGACACTACGCTGACAGACACAGCAATCCTTCTTGCCACAGCCCGCATTGATGTGCCATCCTGGATAACCTGCACTACCTGAGCCACTTGTGTGGGTTGTAGGCTCCGTCTCATGCTACCACTAGAGTGAAAGCACCGCCAGATTCAAATTGACCTAAACATCAGCCAGGAAGCATAGGAACTTAAAAGTTGTCTGTGCTCACCACCTGCAGAACCACTCCTTTATTGGAGGTGTCTTGCTAATTGCCTATAATTTCCACCTGTTGTCTGTTCCATTTGCACAACAGCATGTGAAATTGATTGTCAATCAGTGTTGCTTCCTGAGTGGACAGTGTGATTTCACAGAGGTGATTGACTTGGAGTTACATTGTGTTGTTTAAGTGTTCCCTTTATTTTTCTGAGCAGTGTATTAACAGATATAAGGGAAATCCTTTATATTTACAGAGTGAAAACAAAATTTGGGCCCCCCTCATGACTGGGCCCGGGATAAGAATCCCAGTTGTCCCCCTGTCAGCATCCCTGCACAACAGTGTTTGAAGTATGGCTTCACTGTGTGCATTTCAGGCATATCTCACTGTCGGCATCACAGTGTCTATCACTTCCTTCCTCTGAGACTTGAGGCAGTCCCGCTGAAACAGGATGTGACTAGGCCCTTCAATCCAGGAGTGCTTTACCTTCATATTGAATCAACATAGATAGTACACACCAAAGATGAATTTGACAATTAATTGCAGATTGTTTAATTTCTTTCCTTTAAGTCTATGCTTTGAAACCCACAGCCTGAGTAGTCTGTTTGTTGTGGTTAGCCATCGGTTGTGGTTAACTGGTCCAATCTCCAACAGAGCCAACTTGGCAGGAAGCACTCAATCCCTGGTTGCACAGACAATTTTATAGCCATAGTGTTGATCAGTAGAGAGATCTTGAAAGACCTTGCCTTGCAACTTGATCAGTGGAGGGCCAACAGAGATCAGGGTGAAGTTTAGATTAATTTCGTAGTCTGTAGCAGAATCAATTGAACTTTCCAAATGGCAAAGAACTTCTTGTCTGACAGAGTAGGACCATCAAGGTCAATAATGACATGGCGCAGGGGTAGTTCACCAGTGTGCAGGTTACCAACCAGACCAGTTCTCCCCATGTGCAGCTCTAGCTTCCTCATTACTACAACATTCATACCAGTGCTGACATTTGTTGAGTCTCCTCAAATGGCCCACATGGTCTTATCAAAACCACTCTCTGTTAGCCAGGCAAACAGGACCTTAGCAAACTACTCAGCATGTGGCTCCTGCTAAGGTGCTTTTTCTGGGGTAAAGTGCATTAGCAACGTATAGTGTTCTTCCTTGGTCTTTGCAGGAAAATATTGGTCACTGCCTACAGCTTCCATTGTGACATTGGTAAGGGCAATCCTACAAAAGAAATACGAATTCAGTGCTTTTACTTTAAAATAGCAGTTTTTCATGTAGTGCAATACTTGGTGATTGTTTGTAATAATGTGTCCTCAGTTTTATATTTAAATTCAATCCTTCGATCCAAGTAATATTCACTAAACCAATTCATTTGCTTAATTAGTTGATATTTCCAAGTAAAATGCAATTTAGTGACATTGTGAATCTGGTAATCTTTTCTACATTCTGTAACGTTTCCCAGTTCCTCTTCCCTGAGAACTACATTTTCGCCTTCCTAGATTGCTCAGAACTACGATGGAAGAAGAAGTGTATTCATGTTGTCCATCACCACGTTGTTAATAGGCCGGAGCTCTTGGCTGGTTGTGTGACTGACTTCCGGATTTCGGAGTGGGAGATTTTGTTTTGGAAGCTGATCTGGGCATGGCGTCCTCGTGGGGTTCCACTGTGGCAGAGTTAGAGCAGGAGTTGGCGGAGATAATTGAGCTGGATAGCCTGGCACTGGAAAGGAAGACTAGGGGGACTACCATGCTGGTGGCGGGTCGCGACGGCTGTGCCGGGGTTGAGGTCGGCATGGAAGGGAGCTCGGATGGGAGTGTGAGTGTAGCTGGAGTGGCGGTAGGTTTGAGGAAGCACGGTATGTTAAAAGGAAAAAGAAGTGGGCACCGAAGAAAGAGGGTGGTGAGAGTAGTTCGGGAGAGGGTGAAGGGCCGGCACTTGGTGGTGGGGATCTGGGGTATAAAGTGATTGTGGAGTTTTCGGCCCCAACAGGTAAGCTGCTACACCCGGTGTCACTTACTGCGGCAATTAGGGAACAGGTTGGGTGGTGGATGCTAGGTGTTTGAGTGGTGGGAGGGTGCTTATTGTTTTGGGTAGTGTGGATCTGAGGGATAAGTTGCTGAAGTTGGAGGTGTTAAATGGGGGTAAGGTGAGGTGTATGGTGCCTGGGAGTGCGGTGAAGGTGAGAGGGGTGATCACGGGTGTTCCGGAGGATCTGTCAATGGAGGAGCTAAAAGAAGTGGTGTCGGGGGGGTTGTGTTGGATGCGAGACGGATGGGCAGTAGACATCTGGGGTTAGAGAAGGTGAGTCCCACGGTGTTGTTGGAGTTTGGAGGGCCGTTGCCGAGTAGGGTGCATTTAGGGTTTCTTAGTTTTTTTGTGAGGGAATATGTGCCTCCGCCGCTGAGGTGTTTTAAGTGTCAGCATATGGGGCATGTGGCGGCGGTGTTTAGAGGGCAGGGTAGGTGTGGGGGTGCACATTAGTATGGTAAGTGTGGGGTAGGGGACAAGGTGAGATGCTGTAATTGTGGTGGGGAGCACAGTGCAACGTTTGGAGGGTGTATGGTTCAGAAGAGGGCGGCGGAGGCACAGCAGGTAAAGGTGGTGGATAAGGTCACATATGCGGAAGCAGTGCGGAGAGTAGAGGGACTAGGGGTAGGTGTGCAGGTGGAGAAGGAGCGGGTTCTGGGCCCGGTGTTGGAGGACGGTGTGGGTGGTCACAGTGTGGGTTTGTCTGAGACGTGTAAGCATGAGTGTGTGGTGGGTAAGGATTTGTTGGTGGTGGGCAGGGTTGAGTTTTTGGCGTTTCTGTGTAGTGTAGTGAATGTGTGTAGTCAGGTTAAGGGAAGGAATGCTAGGATAGATGTTGTGGTGGGTGCTGCTAGGGAGTTTATGGGTATTACTGATGTCACGGGGGAGATGGGGTGGGGGGGAGTGGGGTGGGGTGGGAGTGGGCTGTATTTTAATTTCTAGGGTGGTATGGTGTGGTGGGTGGTGTTGAACTGGGTGGGCCCTGACCGGCCTCACACTCCGGTACAGTTGGTGGCGGTATATGCACCTATAGTTGGTTGTGATCCGCCAATAACCCAACGAAGAAGAAGAAGAAGAAGCTCAGAACTACAATTCCCATAACTCGGACTCAATCACCCAAATTCCATTCACCTGCTCTCACCCAGTATGTATATAAGACACACACACCATTGCCTCTTCGTGAGGTATTGTAAGTATACTTTCTTCTTACTGAGCATATATTCTTGGATTGTTATTCTGGCCTGACCCGTGCATTGTTTATTCAGTCTTGTGTTTTGGATTATCCTCTGTACCTTCGCCTATATTCTTGGATTGTTATTCTGGCCTGACCCGTGCATTGTTTATTCAGTATTTTGCCTTGGATTATCCCCTGTACATTCGCTTGATCCTTCCTGCCTTGTTTCTGTATTTTCTGCCTGTATGAGAACCCGAATAGTGTACTGAACTCTGCCTGTCTGTTTTACCTGGATTTGCTTATGGAACTCTGCCTATCTGACTGCCTGGATTTTGAATAAACATCATTATTAACCTATTCTGGGAGTATCATTACAGAATACCTCGCCCAAACAATGGCTAGGAGGGAGCCGTTTTACAGTGGCTGGGTCCAGGAGGACCTGCCATTGGACCTATACGACGCTTCCTATGAAGCATTTTGTGCAGAGCAAACGGCCATAGATGGCGACTATGTATTGCCTCGGAGAGTCTTTGAGACTCCCAGCCCCAGGTCCAAGATGGCTACTCCCAGCCCCAGTTCCATGATGGCTGCTCCCAACCCCAGTTCCAAGATGGCTGCTCCCAGCCCCAGATCCAAGATGGCTGCTCCCAGCCCCAGTTCCAAGATGGCTGCTCCCAGCCCCAGTTCCAAGATGGCCGCTCCCAGCCTCAGTTCCAAGATGGCCGCTCCCAGCCCCAGTTCCAAGATGGCTGCTCCCAGCCCCAGTTCCAGATGGCCGATCCCAAGAGGGCTACCTGCCCCAGTCCCAAGATGGCCGATCCCAAGATGGCCACCGGCCTCAGTTCCAAGATGGCTACCAGCCCCAGTTCCAAGATGGCCGATCCCAAGATTGCCACCAGCCTCAGTTCCAAGATGGCTACCAGCCCCAGTTCCAAGATGGCCGGTTCCAAGATGGCCACCGGCCTCAGTTCCAAGATGGACTACATCTTCACTGTGTTAAGGAAAGACCCAGAAGTGGATGGGGACTATTAGGAGTGGATGACCCAAGGGGCTAAGCAATCAGTGACCATCCAGACCTGGTTAGCCAGTTCTTTTCATGGAGAGACGGTTTTGGGTCACTCCAAAAGGAAGCTGAGACATTCCTGTTGAAGCGGCTGCTCACCCGATCCCCTCATCTACTGACCTGTTTGGAAGCCGCCGTGGCCCCTCAAGAACCTCTGTCTTCCTTCGGGGCCCCTCGATGTCCTGTCAAGACCCAGGTTCAGATGCCTATAGGTTGGGTGGGAAAGGTCTCCATCACGCCCAGACCACCAGAGGGCTCCACCACGCCGAGTCCACCAGTGGTCTTCACCACGCCCAGTCCACCAGAGGTCTCCACCATGCCCAGTCCACCAGAGGTCTCCACCACGCCCAGTCCACCAGAGGTCGCCCAAGTTCTCCGACCAGCAGAGGTCGCCCAAGTTCTCCGACCAGCAGAGGTCGCCCAAGTTCTCCGACCAGCAGAGGTCGCCCAAGTTCTCCGACCAGCAGAGGTCGCCCAAGTTCTCTGACCAGCAGAGGTCACCCAAGTTCTCTAACCAGCAGAGGTCGCACAAGTTCTCCGACCAGCAGAGGTCGCCCAAGTTCTCCGACCAGCAGAGGTCGCTCAAGTCTCTCGGCCACAAGAGGCCGCAGTTCCCGCTCCTCGGCCACAAGAGGCCGCAGTTCCCGCTCCTCGGCCACAAGAGGCCGCAGTTCCCACTCCTCGGCCACAAGGGGCCGCAGTTCCCGCTCCGCAGCCACAAGGGGCCGCAGTTCCCGATCCTCTGCCACAAGGGGCCGCTCCCGCTCAAGCCTCCTGGCCACAAGAGGCCGCTCCCGCTCAAGCCTCCCGGCCACAAGAGGCCGCTCAAGCCTCCCGGCCACAAGAGGCAGCTCCCACTCAAGTCTCCCGGCAACAAGAGGCCGCTCCCACTCAAGCCTCCCGGCCACAAGAGGTCACTACCCAGTCTCGGCCACCAGAGGTCGCTCCCGCTCCGCCACAGCCATCAGAGGTCGCTACACCACCATCAGTTGAGCCTGAGCCTTGCCTTGTCCCCGAGCCTGAGCCTTGCCTTGTCCCCGAGCCTGAGCCTTGCCTTGTCCCCGAGCCTGAGCCTTGCCTTGTCCCCGGAACTGCCCTGCTCCCCGGGGCTGCCCTTTTCCCTGAGCCAGAGCCTTCCCTTGTTCCTCCTCCAGTCCCCGTGCCAGTGCCTGACTCAGTCCCGGTGCTTGCACTAGTCCCCGTGCCGGTGCCTGCCCTAGTTCCCGAGCTGGTGTATGTCTCTGAGCCATTGTCTGCACCAGTCCCTGTGCCATTGCCTGTTCCATTTCATGAGCCTTTTCCTTGCGCCTGCCCTGGTCTCTGTGCCCCTCTCTCTGTCTGTCTGTTTGTCAGCGTCTGCCTGTGCTGTGTCTTTTCAGGTTCCTGTGGCTGCTGTGGTTCCGGTGCCTGGTCCGCCTTTGTCTCGGCCCTCCAAGCCCCCTCCGGCCTGACCGCCTCCCGCTGGGTCATGATTGACATCATCCTCACATTCGGAGGATGATGTCAAAGCCCCTCCCCACATTTCAGCGCTCTTTCTTCAGACATGTACTATATGTCCATGATTAACATTTCAACTAGGTTGTCAGACTTTGTTGACTGAGACGGGGAAGAACATGAATATGGAACCATGAAGGTAAGTTTTAAGCAAAACAAACTTTGTACAATCCTGTTGGCTCACCTACTTTAGTCACTTTCTCCGCACTAAAAGCAGCGGCGGCTGCGGCGTTAGCAAATAGTTTATTGTCCTGCTAGCTGGCTAACTAACTTTGCTGGCACATGGTAGGCCTATGTCCTTTTCGCCTGGAAAACATAAAAAACAACATCAAAGAGTCAGAAATATTACGTTGCATATCTATGGATTTTTGCTGTCTACTATCAGTTTGGAGAACTGTTTTCGCTTATTCTTGTTAAATTTATTATGAAATACTTTAAATTACTTTCCCTTTGTAAACTGTAGTTTAACAATGTCACCTCACGTACAGTACACCAGCAGTTACCCCGGTCTAAACAACAGGTTATGTAATTAGTTATGTACTGTACTTATTATATAGAAAGCATAACTTCCTGTTGTTTCATGAATTTGTCACCATAGCACTATGTAAAGTGAGTCACTGCTTCTTGTCATTATATTTCTGTTTTCCTTCTAGACTTGAAGAGGAAGTCACAACAGTTAAGAGCATGAGTAGCATCAGCCTTTGAATGCACAATAGCAACTACTTTGGACTACAAAAACAAGACACCTGGTCATACAGGTAAGATTACAAAATAATGTACACTTACACTATATGTTACGTAAATTTAAATCCTTGTGTTAGTAGAAACTAGGTGAAAAGCATATAGATAACACTATTTTTAACAGAACATAGGACCTTCTGACTGCTAATTTGGACTCCACCAAAGAGCCTGCAATCCTTGCGGAAGCCGACAACGGGACAATATTTTTATTTTACGTTGGCAATGCGTCTGAAGCGACGTATCAGATGACAATGTAGTGAGGAATATATTAGGAGCACCATTTTCGGCAGTGCAGAGAGGTAGTGGCCCACACTAACTTAGTGTTGAGCCGGGAAACATGGCTAAAAGAGCTCTACAGTCGGTGGAAGCTAACAGAAGCTAGATGGCATAAGCTGACAGCTGACTAATACTACCAAGTGATCGGCAGAGACAGGGAGTACATATATTTGAAAGAGTCAGGCAGTTGTGGCAGACGGAGATCCAGTCGGGAGTTTGGATGGAGAGTCTGCTGGCCTGGTCATATCCAAGGGTGCATAGTGTATGGTAGTGTGTGATGCATGTTCTTTATGTTATGTCTGTTGTTGTCTGATGTAGGGACTATTTGTTTGTATCATATGTTTGATGTCTTGTCACAAAGTGCCTTGCGACTGTGCCGCAAACCCAACTGCCCCACGGGGACAAGAGTTACCTACTACTTACCTACTGAGTCCACTAAAGTCCACTGTGGTCTGAAGGGCTAATCCTCATAGATCACTAGCTAGCTGTAACAGTTAGTTGGGAGGTTGACAGCTAGCGTTAGCCAGCTGAAGCTAACAGTTGATTGATAGTGAGTAACGTACGTTACACAGGCTGGCAGCAGCACAGAGTTCAGAGTTGATAAGTGGGGGGGACAGAAAGGTGTGTTTTCTAGGGTACTTAATTTACTAGAAAATACAACATATAAAATCGGTTTATTGACCATGAATAAAGAGAACTTTGAATGCTTTTTTGCCAAAAGCATGTTTGTCGCAAAAATGCCGACCTCTGCAGAGCGTCCTGTCTGCATGGGCCAGGGTGGTCACTGTTGCGGCACTCCCTGTGGTCGTGGGCGTTGACACCTCCCAGTCCAGATGGCCCCCAAAAGTGACTTTCTTTGTCTCAGGGTCAGCCTCTGTGAAGCACGTTGTGCAACTTTATGTATGAAAAGTGCCATATGAATATTGTTTGATTTGAATACACTAAATTGAGTATACCTATTAGTTTTTCTTTTCACATTTTCTTTTACTTGGAATGCATTCTTAGTTATTTCTAATTGTGGCTTATTTGTTTTCACAGGACATCAGTCAAGAAGCAGTGAAAGAGGACTCTTGTAATCACATGATAAAGCTCACCGTCATCCATCCCAATGTGGCACGGAAAACCAAGATCCCGTGTACGTGTCCTTCATCATTGAGGGGACAGAGGTTCTGGACTGCGGAAGTGTGACAAACGCTTGCCTCCTGCTCATGGGTGTCATCTATGCTGTCAACTTAAGTTACCCACTGAAACTGACATACGTTTGTATTTCAGAAGCTGTTTCTTGAGCTTCACATCCTTAAAATGTCAGCAAAGGTCCAGTCTCTCCACAAGAAACTTTTAGCGTGAGTGTTCCAGCGATATTTGTGCTTTTTGTGCGGCACAAACAATTTGTTTGCATTTTGTGTTATGTTTCTGACAGTGGTATCAAGTGTTTCTAAGTTTTATATTAATTATTTCTGTCCTGATCATCCTGAGAATGTGCATAAAGGTAGTGATTGCAACTGTTAATCGACAGAGTTGATGTATGTGTTCTTTACTGTTCTGAAAGTTGATTAGAAGTGCATGCTCAGTTTTTGACAACGTGATCACTTAGAAATCAGTGATACTACCACGGACACTTAACGTCAAAGTCCGTGGCAGTTCCACGGAATGTCCGAAAATTTGGTGAAACTGCCACGGATTTAGAAGTTAAGGATCCGTGGCAGTTTCACAGAATCGCATGATGATGTAGCAGAGTGTAAATAGCGTAGGTTTTGCAGGTTGGGGACAGTGGGCGGGGGTAAAAACATGCAACTAACATACCAAAGATTGCGAGTTCGATTCCAGGCGGACACTTTACATGTATTCTGTTTTCTATTTCTACGCGATGCAGACGTGTTGCAAACATGCTTTTTTATAATTTTGTATTCCCTAAATACAAGTTACGTTGAGTTAACAGCAAGGTTTCTGAGTGGTTAAGGTTAGGTCAGGGGTTTGGGAAAGGCTTAAATCGAATTAACAGCAAGGTTTCTGAGTGGTTAAGGTTAGGTTAGGGGTTTGGGAAAGGCTTACATCGAGTTAACAGCAAGGTCTCACTGTGCGCCAATAGCCGACTTTTCCATGAAACTGCCACGGATTTTAATCCGTGTTCATTTCACAAAATTTTGGGCCATTCCGTGGAACTGTCAGGGATTCTGATGGTCATACTCTGTGGCAGTTTCACGGATTTCTAAGAGATCAGGCTGGTTTTTGAATAGCATGTTCTTTTCACTGCTAAGGCCAGCCATCTGATTGGTTGAAACTTTAAGGATTTCTTTTCCTGAATGAACTTCTGCCTATAAAATCCATGAGGAAGTGAAAGCTTCAATCGTTTAAAGTTTGTAATAGAGCCGATTGATGGAATTACAGAATAGAAAAAAAAGGGAAAAGACAACTGTAACACTGTATTTGTTTGTATGCTGGAATATCAGTCGTAAAGTCAGCTGGTGCTTTGTCATTCCGCATTTAATTTTTCATATTCTACTCTGCTTTACTTTTGAGCTTTATAATGGTCTCTGAACTCCCTTGATCTATGTATATATGCATTATTTTGAAATTTGCTAGCAAGACGTTCTATGACCATGTGTTTGGGGTTATAATGTTATTTAGATTTTTTGAATATATCCATGCCATTTCAAATGTGAAATAAAAGTGTCTTTCAAACATCTCTTAAGCTGCAAATATTTGTTTTTGGAAAATATTGAATTATTATTTAATAGAATACTAAATATAAATAATAAATAATACATTCATAATAAATTTTTCTTAATAATTACATAGAATATAAGAAAGAAAAGATGAATATGAAACAAAAAACATCAGCAACGTTGGGTTTTGTAGTTAGATGCAATGGTAATCTGAGTGAAAGTTACAATCTATAGGTGAATATTGTCAGTGCAATTTACTTGTGTAATTTTCATGGAAAATAAGTGGTTCTAGTAAATAAATATTACTTAGAAATAGCCTGAGTAACTATTAAAAGCACTTTCTGTGTGGAAAAACATGCCTAGCTTTTTTTAAGTAAATGTCACTCCAAATTTGTTTCAGTGTAGCATGGTGGCTGCTGTGGACTTAGCGGGTAACATGGTGGCTGCTGGGGAGCAGTCATCTTGGGGAGCTGCTGGGGAGTAGCCATCTTGGGTAGCTGCTGGGGAGCAGCAATCTTGGGTAGCTGCTGGGGAGCAGCCAACTTGGGTGGTTGCTGGGGAGCAGCCGTCTTTGGGAGGAAACAAGTCCTGAATCAGGCTGGCAAAGTCCTCATATGACTGCAGAACCAGATCCCCTATCTCCCAGAGGTCATCTACATAGTCCAGAGCCAGGCCCTCCAAACAAGACCAGGTAGTCATGATTTTGCTCTCCTCAGACAGAGGTCCCAATGGACAACACTGCAGGAAGGTCTTCATCTGTGCCCAAAACTGACTGCTGCGTTTGGACTCCCCATCAAACTTCACAGTAGGGAGGGACACGGGGGCCTGTACCAGTGAGGTAAGGGCTCCTACGGAAGGACTAGGGCCTCAGTCTAGAGTAGAGGTTGACCAATTAATCGTTACGCAGATTAATCTGATGATTTTTTGGCATTTTTTACATAGTCAGCATCAACCATTATCAAGCCGATTAATAGGCAGGCGCATCTGTGGGCAGCCTGGTCACCAGGCCCTGGTGTTGTTATATTTCATGAAAAACATATGACATGTTACTGCCAACTTCGAGAAAAAACATGAATAGACGACATGATGTTCAGCTACTTTGGATATTGATAGCTGTACTGCAGTGAAGATAGTTTCAAGTTGGAGATTCTACAGACATTCGGCTCTTCAAATCTCAATAGCTTTTAAACAAAACGTTCAATCTATTAATTGTTTGTTTTACTTTGATGAAAATAGCCTCTACAACATTGCACAGTCCTTATTTTGCCATTTTTGCAACAATTGAAAATATTACGAGTCAAGGAGAATCAACAGCTCTGTACCAGAGCAGACAACAGAGAGCAAGGCAATCTCAGTGCTGGTAATGGGCGCGTTCAGTGTGTCATGAAAATGCAGCATTTTTCCTTTCGTAATCAAGCTTAAATAGCTCCTAGAATGTTTGTACAAGCTCTATAAAAAATATATTTTCTGACTCGGGGGAAGGTGCATAAAATGTTTTCCCAAACTTTTGAGCTTCAACTGCATTTTCAGTGCGTAAGTCATGACTTAATAAAACATATATTCTTACTCGGGGAAGGTGGAGAACGTTGCACACCTTTATTTTATTTTTTAAATGCTTTTTTTCTCCACCTTCCCCCAAGTTAGAATATATGTTTTTTTCAGTCCTGACTTACTCACTGAAAATGCTATTGAAGCCCAACATTTTTTTTTAAACAAAATGTGTGCATCATTCCCCACCTTCCCCCCGAGTCAGAATATACACAATGCACACAATTTCAAAACGCACAGACTAAATGTTTTTTTGAGACAAAACCCAGGGGTTTGTTTTAGAAAAGAAAAATATAGGCGAAGTTGTATCAAATACAAATCGTAGTATGCCTACAGTATGTGTTTTACATTTGTTTGGCATTTTGTTTGAACAAATTTAAATAATTTGATATATTTATTTGAGATTTGAATCTATTTTATCTATTATATTAAGAAGATGTATTGAAAGTTTGTTCTTTCAGTATTGTTGAAATGTCATTATTTCCCCCCAAATAAATCAATAATCGTTCAATTAATCGGTATCTGCTTTTTTTGGTCTTCCAATAATTGTTAATCGGTATCGGCCTTGAAAAATCATAGTCGGTCGACCTCTAGTCTAGAGGACTGGGACCTCTGGTCAGAGCACTAAAGACTTCTCCAGTAAAGCTTGGGACTCTAACTGGTGAGCTACTGGCTCTAGCCTGTGAGCTATGAGCTTCTACTGGAGGACTGGGGCCTGAGGCTAGAGGACTGGGACCAATCAGCCAGAATACAATGTTGCAAGTCCTTCAACAAACCACAGCCATAAACCTCTGTATCATCACTATCCAACTCTGTGTCACAGCTGGAGACCTCGTCCGAGCTGTCCTCCCAAAAGGAGGCCACCAGCTTGGCTCCGTAAGCCGTGTTGTCAGACGCTGTCTCCTTTTTAATCAGGTGGTTCATTCCCTAATGCTATGTAGGGAATTCGGAGGCAGGTGCGTCTTCACAATAGTTGGTCAGTCCATATGAGGAACCGATGTTGTGCCCCCTCCAACCAGTGCCTCCATCTTCTCAATGCCTCCACCACTGCCAGGAGCTCCTTGTCCCCCACGTCATAGTTCCGCATGGCAGGGCAGAACTTCCTAGAGAAGAAAGCGCATGGAAACAGAGGAAGACAGGTGGCCTTGGTCTCAGAGAACACTTCTCGTAGGTCTAGGTACTCAGAAGGCACGACCGTGGATAAGTCAGACACGGGAGCAGGACTCTCAATGGAAGTGGAGCAAACAGACATAATGTTACAGGTCTCGTTACATTCTGACGCCCAATGCGTAATCCGTCTCCCCCTCCAATCAATCCCCGGGTTATGTGCCACTAACCACGGCATACCCAGAACGACCGGGTGCGAAGGAGAGGTGATAATCGGGAACTTTATCTGTTCCACGTGATGATCCCCGATAACTAACCTCAAGGGAGTGGTGGTCCTGGTCACTTTCCCGCAACCAACGGGCCTACCTTCCACAGCCAGCACCGGAAGGGGGGTCTCCAGGTCCTCCGTGGGGATGTTCCAGGCCCTCACCGCGTCCTCGTCCATGAAATTACCTGCCGCTCCTGTATCCAATAGAGCTGACAACAGGCTAGCAGCAGGGTAATCCTGTAGGATTATAGGAGCGGTAAACACAGTATGGGAAGAGGCGATGCCAGAGACAGTCAGGCCTACCTTGGGTTTGTGGTGTTGGTCTCTCTCCTGTCAGCGCGGTGGACCCTTGATGTTGGTACAGTGAGCCAGGGCGTGCCCCTCCTCCCCGCAGTACAGGCAGAGGCCCAGCCGAAAGCTATGGTGTCTCTCCAGAGGTGGAAGACGGGTGGTGTCCATCTCCGTGGCCTCCTCAGGCTCCATGTTGTCGTACCGGGCTGCCGTGCGTAATGCTGGTTTACCCCGGGCCCGCAGGAGATGGTCCAACTTCACCGCCATGCGGATCAACTGGTCCAGAGAGGCGGTCTCGTCCCGACAGGCCAGCTCCACTTTGACCTCCTCTTTTAGACCCTCTCGAAAGAGAGAGAGGAGCGCGGGCTCGTTCCAGCCACTAGCCGCCGACAGGGTGCGGAACTCGAGGGCATACCCGGACGTGGTGCGACTGCCCTGGCGAATGTGCAGCAGCCTGTCTCCTTGCTCTCTTCCTAGAGGCTGATGGTCGAACACAGCCTTGAACAAAGCCACAAACTCCTCGTAATCGTCGAGGACCTCCTCCTCGCTCTCCCAAAGGGCCGTAGCCCTCCCTGTCAGTAGCAAAATAACGGTGGCTATCTTTGCTCTGTCCGTTCTTCGACCACATGTGCGGTGGGTGAAATAAAGCCCACATTGGAGGAGGAACCCCCGGCACCTCTCCGGGTGGCCGTCATAGCGCTCCGGGAGACAAACCTCCATGGGGACGGAAGCGCTCGTGGAAGAGGAGGGCTGTCTCTCTGGTTGAGCAGGAGGTTGTTCTGTCACGAATTAAGAGTAACAGGAGCCAGGTGCGAATAGCGGTGATTTATTTCCACAACAAAGAGACCAGAATAAACTTGAACAAAAAATGCCTTCGCTTCACCGTATAACAGAAATAGGCCAACTCAAGGAATTATCATTTACTAAGCAGGTGCACCTGTGTGCGGCCATAGAGAAGGATAGAGCATGTCCTCTCAAAACTCAGGCGAATGGGAACGGTGGCTCCGAGAGGGAGGAGAGGGAACTCTTACACCATAGGTCAGATTTTCAAAATGTAAAGGGCTAAATCAATAAGAAATCTATTTCCCACTTGACAAACCTCCTCAAACAACCATATTATTACAATTAATGAGCTAGATGGTACAACAAATAATTCCAGAATAAAAGCATAGAAAAATACAAAATGTAACAATATTCAACTGCAAATTGTCACAATGGCCCCGGTTTATGTGTGGTTAGTTTGGTTAGTGTCTGTTCCTTGTTAGGTTAGTCATCTTGTATTCCTGTCTTTAGTGGTTTCTCCCCTGTGTGTTTTGTTTTGATTCAGTTTCCCGCCTTACGTTCACATGACCCGGTCACATGTTAGCTGCACGCCCTTCCCTCGTTAATTTGGTATTTAGTTCAGTCTGTTTGTTTGTTTGTCTTTCGTGGTTCATTGTCTTTTGTTAGGCATTATATATGTTGAAAGAAACAACCAACTATTGTGAAGATGCACCTGCCTTCGAATTCCCTACATCGCTTTACAGAATGAACCACCTGATTAAAAAGGAGACTGTGTCTTACGGGGGTGACACTTTATTTGAAGGGGTGTGCATAAGAGTGACATGATACTGTCATTACACTGTCATAACCATAACATGACACATGAAGGAATCTTTATGAATGTTTATGAATGTTGACATTAGGTGTCATTCGGTCAATTGCCGAAAAACATAATTGTATTTGTTTCGTTGTTTACTCATTGCCGGCGTACATATTATGTTTTACTTTTCTTAGTTAAAATTCAACTTCAACTCTGAGATATTTTGTGTCTATTGTCCTCTTTTCATTACGCAAGTAGAAAAAACAGCTTCCAAAGTGTTCACAGCGCTTCACCTTTTCCACATTTTGTTGTTACACCCTTATTCCCGAAATTGATTTAATTCATTATTTCCCTCAAATCTCTACAAACAATTAGCCTGGCTCCGCCCTCCTACGTACTTCATTTTCCTTCAGTACTCATTCTGGGTTTGCGGCATATTCCCTGGTTTTCTCCGAACTATTTTTTACCGGTCCAATCAGCGAACAGAGGGAGTGGCTAAAAACGATGAGGTTGACGTCCAGCGCTAGTACTTCAACAGAGTACCCGCCTTCAAGGAAGTTGACGCTTGTCAATGGAGAGTGGCCAGACTCTCTGTACAAATTAAATGTACGTACAAGAGTCTGGTAAGTTTGAAATGTCGTATATAGAAAAATCGAAACCCCATGAAATAGTTTTGTGCATACAAGTAGAGGACAGAAATGAAACATCTTCAAACACTCAAGTTTTCTCCTAAAATATATCAAGCTTGTTATCTGTGTAGTCCAGTGTCTTATTTCCCAATGCACAAACAGCATTCAGACATGATTCTGAAACATAGTGCTGTTATTTCACATGCACAATCATGGACAGTGCTGTCTGCCATCCTCTTCAGTCAGCACAGACGAAGAATGCTACACCTGAGAAAAGCTCACCAGATCCAACTGTCGTTTGAAGGGGAACTTACCAAAAGATTTTGGGAAGACAACTGGAAGGATCACTTACTCAGTTCAACAAATAAACAAGGAGGCTGCAATTCTATTGATGGCTATTTAGTTGTGGGAAAAATGTGTAGTAGCTGCCATCAGAGTCAGTTGTTTGAGTTACTGTTGCCTCTTTATCAACTTGAAACAGACTGCCCATTCTCCTCTGACCTCCACCATTCACAAGGCATTTCCACCCAGAGATCTGCCGCTTACTGGTTATTTTCTCTTTTTTGACCATTCTACGTAAACCCTAGACATGGTTGTGTGGGAAAATCACAGTAGATCAACACTTTTTGAAATACTCAAACCAGCCCATCTGGCACCATCAACCAGGCCATGGTCAAAGTCATTTAAATCACATTTCTTCCCCATTCTGATGCTTGGTTTTAACTTCAGCAGATTGTCTCGACCATGTCTACATGCCTAAATGCATTGACTAGCTGCCATATGATTGGGTAATAACATATCTGTAATAACGAGCAGTTGAACTGGTGTGCCCAATGAAGTGGCTGGTGACTGGCCCCACCATGATGCTCTTCACAAGTAAGCTAAACTTGCCTGTGTCAAATCACTCAAACCTTACAAATAATTATTAACTGACATAAGGGCTTTTCTCAAGTGTGACATATTCTTGTTTTACAAAAAATTAGTAGGGCAAGGTGAGCTATTAAATGGGCCTCATCCATGCCTTTCTGTGCTGTATGACACATCAAACAAACACAGAGGTGTGGGAACGTTGCTCTCGGGTCACTTCAGGCAGAGTGTAGATGAGTTTTTACCAAAAAACTCTTCATCCTATTGGAATGAATGAACACATATCATTAAACTTCCTACTGACTAAATGTTACAAATTAAGGCTGACCTCCAACATAGACAATACGTATGAATGTATTTGCTTTCAGAAATTAATGAATTTACAGGTTAACCTTAAACACGAACTAACTTTATATTACAGCATTTATTTCTGAGGGGAAATAAATATGCTCAAGTCCACCAGATGGCATACATGAAGCACGCATGAACAAGTAATAGCCATCTTCAAACACTAGGTGGTGCCACATATACAGTTCTTAACGCAAATGCAAAAATAATTCTAACAGTGATGTTTGACTTGATCACTTCCTGTTCAATTCAAATACAGAAAACGATAAGCACAAAGAGTGGTTTCATAAAGAATAACAACTCAACAATTGAAAAATAATAAAACAAGCATTATAATGGTCACAGATTTACCTTCTCAGTACAACTGACCAGGTCCCTAAAAATATATTATAATTAAATGTAGCTCCTTTAAGAGCCTATAAATGAAGATAATTAAAAAGTTCCAGAAGGGAACTTTTTATATATACTTTTATTTAAGTATGTACACAAACTGATCAATACTCATCAACAACCAAGGTACAACACACCTTGATGAAGCACAAACACAAGACTCACTCAAAAACCAAATGCACAACAAATAAATCTGACTACACATTTGCTCATACCTTTCAATTTCACACATTTCCTAAGGCTTTTTTAACATTCCCCCAAATTACCTGGAATTGTCTAACCTTATTCCTCTCTACTGATATTACTTCTATATTTAAATTGTACAACATGAGGTTTTTCCACTCTCTCAAGGTTGGTATATCATTAGAGTTCCAATGTTTAAGCACACGTTTTTTTTACAATGGATGAGTAGATGATTATCCATCCCAACCCGTATCTCACCCCCCCCATCATATGCCATATCTTGGAATATGCAGATTGATGAATTAAGTAAAATACTACAATGTAAGGCTTGTGATAACCAGTTTTTTGTAATTCTTTCCATAATGCTTGAATTCTTTTACATTCCCAAAAAGCTTGGATAATTTCGTCTTTTTGGATTTTGCACTTGAGACACGTATCTGCCTTTGAAGTATTAAATGTATTTTTGTTGTCTCTTTTAAAATAATAATTTCTGTCATTTCCTTGGTTACATTCCAGCACTCACCCCAACTTAAACTAATATTAGTCCTTTTGAGATCTTGGTTCCAATCCTGAATTATTTAGTTTGATATGTTTCCTGGAAGATTTTATATATTCTACCTATGATTTTTGCCTCATTTTCAGATTCAAAAACTATATTATCCCTTTTGCTATATAGGTTTAGGTATTGATAGTTAACATTTTGCAACATGAAGCTTTTCATTTGTATGTATTTTAAAAAATCATCATCAGACAACCCAAATTTTGTTTATAATTCTCCAAAATAAATAATTTGTTGTCCCCCCATTAAGACATTTAAAATTTAAATACCTTTCCTTTCCGTGTGGGCACGTTTATGTGTAGGTTCTGAAAAGATATCCAAGGATTGTTCCATAAAGGTATTTTTTAGGAAGCTGTATTGGTTCTTGCACAATCTGTAAAAAAAATGTTTTCCATGTAGCTATACTGTTCTTAACAATAAAATTATTAAAATAATTTCTTCTTCAGAAAATACACACAATCAGGTTCTGGGGATATGCATTAACTTCTTCCACTTTTACCCACTGTTCCTTTTTTCCAAATTTAACAATACGATGTAAATAAAAACATTGGGTAGCAAGATTGTCAAATTCTAAATCTGGTATATTATAACCTCCTTCAAGTTTCGGAATATGTAACACTTTTCGTTTTATTCAATGAGTTTTATTTGCCCATATAAAGTATGTTTTCGCCGAATACACCTTTTTTTTAAATGACTTTGGAGGGGTAATTTTTATCACTGAAAATATATATATGAATTTTGGCAACCATGCCATTTGGAAAAGATTTATTCTGCCCATAAAATTAATGAGAAGATTTTGACATTTTATTAAATCTGCTTTCATATTATTAAGCATTGAATATAATTATCCTTATACACTCACCTAAAGGATTATTGGGAACACCATACTAATATTGTGTTTGACCCCCTTTCGCCTTCAGAACTGCCTTAATTCTACGTGGAATGGATTCAACAAGGTGCTGAAAGCATTCTTTAGAAATGTTGGGCCATATTTATAGGATAGCATCTTGCAGTTGATGGAGATTTGTGGGATGCACATCCAGGGCATGAAGCTCCTGTTCCACCACATCCCAAAGATGCTCTATTGGGTTGAGATCAGGGGCCTCATTTATAAACGTTGCATAAGCACAAACGAAGACGTACGCAGCTCTCTAAGCAATAATTGGGATTTATAAAAAGCAAACTTGAGGGGAAAATGTGCGGTCCTTCACGACAACTCTGACCCATGCGTACGCACAAAAACAGGTGAAATGAGAAATGGATGAAACACGTAGGCTTCTGTAGATCTGTCTGAAAGTGCAGAGCATTGTTTAAACTAAATCGAAATACTGCCTCTCATTAATAATATGAAGATGTCACAAAGCCATGCTTACAATTATTAGCCTGCAGTGAAAAACAAACAAAATAAAACAAGATTGTAACGTAAATGCAAATGAAGCACATATTGCACATATTTGCAAGAAGAACACTCAAATATTATCTGTAATATTGGCATGTTACGTAATTCATCCTCATAAATAATACGGTAAACAGAACAAAATCATGTTTAAAACTGATATTCTTGTCGATGTCTCTGTCT
>JACXGM010004276.1:0-38753 GCA_016801145.1 Umbra pygmaea | reverse complement strand
AACAGGTTGTGCCAAATGTTTAATGTTCAAGCTTCGCGGGCTTCATCGCTTGTGGAAGTGGTCTAATTTTAGATGCAACGTTATGACGCGTTAGTATATCCCCCATGCTAGCATACTCGCTTACTATATACTTAATAGTACGTACTTTACCACCACCTGCGTAGTACATACTTTTAGTATGTAGTATGTAGTATGCATATTGGGATTCAGGCCAACTCAAGAAGTTTACGCAGTTCATGTTTCTTTGTTGAACAGTCATTATGCAAGACATTCTCAACATGCGTGAGTAAAGAGTCTGTAACAATAATATTTCATCCTTTATCCGTAGAAAAAGAGTGTGTCTCCATGGTAAATGACTCACCAAACGCTGAAGCCTATAGCGAAGCAAAGCCTAAGTTGAGGACAGTTCCCAAAACTGTCCCAAGACAATGAACTGTAAAAGTTTATTATTTGTTGCCATTCTCATAGATTGTGTTACTTTGCCCTGAAGAAGACCACTTGTTTGGTCGAAACATGTTGGCTGATGTACTTTTTATGACTTAAGCCACATTTAATAAAAGCTTTTTAACTTTATCCTTCTCTTCATTTGAAGACTTGACTGAGTGCCTGGGACCTGTTCTTTTGTTTCTTCAAACATATCCAGGTGTTGGAATGGCCAAGTCAAAGACCAGACCTGAATCCAATCAAGAATCTGTGGAAAGAACTGAAAACTGCTGTTCACAAACGCTCTCCATCCAACCTCACTGAGCTCAAGCTGTTTTGCAAGGAGGAATGGGCAAAAATGTCAGTATCTCGATTTGCAAAACTGATAGAGACATACCCTAAGCGACATACAGCTGTAATCGCAGCAAAAGGTGGCGCTACAAAGTATTAACTTAACAAAGTTCAAGGGGGCCAAATACTTTCCCAAGGCACTGTATGCTCCAGGGTAATGAGGAATAGCGAGGTTCATTGTTACATTGTGACCATGATGGAATTCTGTTTTCATAGGGTTGCTGTCAGCCAGGAGGTTTATTGCTAATCATTGTGAAGCATGCAGTCTCGTTCAGTATTTTATGCATATGCTCTTTATATCTAAATCCACATCCACGCTGCTTTAGAGAATGAGTGGTTAGATATATATTGTTGTGCTTCTAACAATTCATGTCACTTGCAACTGCCTAGGTATGTTGTACATTTCCTGAACCTTATGAAAGTAAACCTTCTACACAGCACCTGCCTCAGTCTCCATATCTCTCCATACACCACACCCCACCTAAAATAGGTGACACATAAAACAATGTGGTTGGGATGTCATATTGAAACCAAAGCTTGATGAGCTCAAAGATCTTGCAACTAACTTGTTCACTGTATGTGTTAATAAGATTAAGTATAAAGTTAAGGACTAGCAACAATTTCCGGCGCTAATCTGTTTGCTCATATGCTTGGTGGATACAGCATTCAACTCTGAAAGGATTTAGGTATTGCATGGCAACTTATAATGAAATAAAGGAAAGGTTTCCAGAGGAAAGTGTTGTTTTAAGGACACCAGCTGTTCACTAATATCACTTTGAATGTATAGAACAAAATCCAGACAGTAGATCAATGTTTGGAGTAGAGAGTCAATTTCCATTTGATGAACTGCCCTATTCTGACACAACAACTTCCTTTCACCCGGACATAATGTATGATCTACTACAGGGAGTAATTCCATAAGTTCTGAAACTTGTTTTAACTCTAGCTCATGGAGAGAAGCATACCACTATCACAGAAGTAAATGAAGAGTTACAGAAAATCTCAATAGGTCAAAATGACATGGTAAACCAACCAGTACTGTCTACAAATCTTTCAAATAAATCTAGAATAGTTCAATCTGTATCACAGACGTGGTGTCTTTTTTGGTTGCTCCCTTTTTAATAGCACACTGTGTTTCACTAGATTGTAAATATTGGAATGTGTTTCTCTTATGTCGTGAGATTTCAGATATTGTCATGGCATCTATAGTAACTGTTTTCACATTTAAGATTTACTCAAAGAAGTGAAAAATGTATTTGGGATTATTACACCTAAGTACATGATACATTACTCTTGATTTATGTTAATGTTAGGAGGTTTTCGTTCTATCTGGATGCGGTTTGAAGGGAATCATCAGTATTTAATAATGTTGCCACTAATAGTAGAAACTTCATCTACATTGCTACAACACTAAGTAGCTGTCACCAGTACAAACAGTGCTGGGAGTTTTCCTCCTGGACTTTGTGTGACTTAAAAAAAGTACCAGGAAAGAGTATTGGCACACCATTTGAACTTCAGACCACACTTTCAAACTTTGTATTAATGGATTTAAAGGATTAAGTTGTCCAACATGTATCTGAAGACATTTTTGTTATTTGAAAAAAAAAAAGTTTGTTATTTTATCAGTTCATTCTGAAGACATTCCCTCGTTTTTGGGTTAAATACGTTTTTATCATTGACACAAAATTGTTTTTGTGTGGGAAAATATTGATTCCAGTATCGTATTTTTCCCACTTCCATGCATACTATGTTCAATTTGACAATGGTTGGTGATTTTTTCTGGCAGACCAAGAAAAACAATAATCATCCCTTGATAGCTATACTGTGGATGACAAATTGTTGGTGAATATTTCAATGTAATGAGTATTGTCAAAAAGTGTAGAGGAAGGAGGCAAAAGCAGGCTCATCTGGTGTTTTTCTTTTCTTTTTCTCAGGACTGTGAGACGCCAGCAACAAACACAAAACCCTAAATTTGGATCACACTGTACTGAGCAACTACATACCAATCTCAAATCTCCCTTTCATAGGCAAGATCATTGAAAAAGTTGTTTTTAATCAGCTGAACAAATTCCTAAGGTCAAATGGACACTTTTTTAATCTGGCTTCCGACCAAATCACAGTACAGAGACAGCGCTCGTAAAGATAATAAATTATTTTTACCTCAATACAGATACAGACAAACTATCAGTGCTGGTACTATTCGACCTTAGTGCTGCATTTGACACTGTCGACCACGACATACTTCTTGACAGGCTGGAAAACTGGGTTGGGCTTTCTGGGATGGTCCTAAAATGGTTCAGGTCATACCTAGAAGCGAGAGGTTACTATGTGAGTATAGGCAACCATAAGTCTGAGTGGACATCCATAAGGCTCAATTCTCGCGCCACTCCTATTCAACCTGTATATGCTCCCACTGAGCCAAACAATGAAAAAGAAACAAATTGCTTACCACAGCTATGCAGACGACACCCAGATCTACTTAGCCCACGACTACAGCTCCATTGACACCCTATGCCAATTCATTGATGAAATTAACAATTGGATGTGCCAAAACGTTCTTTAATTATACAAAGAGAAAACAAGTTATTGCATTTGGAAACAAAGATGAATTTTTCAAGGTGAACGCATACCTTTATGCTAGGGGTAAAACAACTAAAGATCAAGTCAGGAATCTTGGTGTGATTCTGGAGTCAGACCTTAGCTTCAGTAGTCATATTAAAGCAATAACTAAATCAGCATATTATCATCTTAAAAATATCTCAAGAATTAGATGCTTTGTTTCCAAACAAGACTTAGAGAAACTTGTTCATGCTTTCATCACCAGCAGGTTGGATTATTGCAATGGCCTCCTCACTGGTCTTCCAAACAAAGAACATAAGACAGCTACAGCTCATACAGAACGCTGCTGCCAGGATTCTAAGCCGAACCAGGAAATATGAGCATATCACGCCAGTTCTCAGGTCTCTACACTTTTTTATTTTTATTTTTATTGCTTTAATTTTATCTTTAATCTGTTTTTAAAAAAATCCTGTTTATGTAAAGCACCTTGAAATGCCATTGTGTATGAAATGTGCTATATAAATAAACTTGCCTTGCCCAAATACAGAATACACTTTTTAACAAAGCAAATGTATTTAATGTCTTGAAGTAGAATGTCCAGGGATCCTAGTACTCAGCAACTGAAAATCACCTACAGCTCCCAATTCCAAAACAGGGCTTCTTATACCTGGGGGAACATGACAGGTGTAAGTAATTAGCCCTAACGAGAAATCTGTGATTTCAGTGGTTTCAGTAGACAGGGGAACTTGACCGTCTCATCCCTGGCGCGTCAAGAGAGAGCGCCCTGGGCTCCGATCTTATGACAAGTATTGTGAAGCATATCTTAATTGATGGATTTGATCAATATTTATCGTGTATTGATAAAAAAGTTTTGTATTGGAATTTTTTAATCACTTTTGAATACTTTGAAGCAATGTGTTTTGTGAGTCTTATTATATTGTCATTCATGAATCTTATGTGAACCTTTATGTTCAAGTAATTCAATTCAAATATTCTAAATTATCTGCATGTTGTGTCTGTAGCAAAAGAATATCCGCTCTTAAAGGTACAATAAAGTCACACATTTATACCTGAAAGGTAAATGTTCAAGGTAAATATTTGACCCCTTAGGTATATAAAATCCAAGCATGTCTCCAGACCTAAGCCCTAATGAGCATCTGTGGGGCATCCTCAAACGGAAGGGGGAGGTCTTTAACATCCACCAGCTCTGTGCAGAGATGCTTACAAGTCTCAAGTCCAAGTCAAGTCTAGTCCAAGTCAAGTCTCAAGTCTTTGAGCTAGTGTCCAAGTCAAGTCTCAAGTCTTTTAGCTAGAGTCCAAGTCAAGTCTCAAGTCTCTCATGGTTATGAGTGTTGTATTACCTGCTGCGTTCCATCCAGGCTGCTTAGAACACTACATAGCTATACAGTATAAGAAATGTAAAGCATGTAAATGTAATACAGTATGTTATTATGACTACTTTATCTATTAGAAAACAGTAGCAGCTTTGATTATTTGTTTGGTATATACAGTGCCTTGCGAAAGTATTCGGCCCCCTTGAACATTTTGACCTTTTGCCACATTTCAGGCTTCAAACATAAACATATAAAGCTGTAATTTTTTGTGAAGAAGCAACAACAAGTGGGACACAATCATAAAGTGGAACGAAATTTATTGGATATTTCAAACTTCTGTAATCAGTGTAAACAGGCTATTGCAATATGACAAAAACACCAGGAATAAAAATTAAAAATTAGATTTTGCTTTATAACATGGACATACAGTATAGTTCACACCAAATATTGAGGTACTAAAGAAGAAAGAATTTGCCTGTCTGTTGCTGAATCATAATGACAGACCTTGCCTCCTATTTATCATGAAATGCCGTGAGACTGTGTTGGTTAGTAACCTCATGCCTAACCTTAACCATGAATGTTGTAATATAATTAATTTGAACGCTATGGAATATATGTTCCGCGGCATTCCAGTTTGCGAAAACGGGAACCACAACCAGCACCGGAATGCCCATTTGTGGCTGCAGTTGGATGATATTGACAAGTTTGGCAAGCAAACAAATGCTCATTGATCTTTTCATAACATCGAACGAATGACAGTCGGAGTAACCTACCGTTGCCTTGGACATAGCCAAACCAAGAAGCAAGCTAACGTTAGATGGCCAATGCTGAGCTAAAGATGTTTGCTAACCTATTAGGGTGTGTTTTCAGGTGCCTGGTAAAATTAGATGTGGTTGAGCCAGAATCCTTAATAGCACATATTTTGCATTCAGCACTTCTCTTGTTGTATGACGTTTTTAAAGGCAGAGCTTATGATGAATGGCACAATAGATGCCGGTGCTGTCGACATGTTTGTGTTGTCCTCTCTCACTTGTTGCCGCGCGCAGCAGATACCCACACATATTACGTAGTACTAGGTTGCGTAGGTGATATATAACGCGGAGAGGGAAATAACATTCAGCTTATTAGACGATTTCTAAAAATAAATATTGTTCACGAGTTAAGCATCTCGAGTCCGAGTCGAGTCTGAAGTCTTTTGAGGACGAGTCTCAAGTCAAGTCTGAAGTCACTGTGTGTGCGTCTTAGGTGCAACTCAAGTCCAAGTCTCAAACTCGAGTCCCCATCTCTGGCTCTGTGATTTCGTCATGGAGGAGTGGAAGAGGACTCCAGTGGCAACCTGTGAAGCTCTGGTGAACTCCATGCCCAAGAGGGTTAAAGCAGTGCTGGAAAATAATGGTGGTCACTCAAAATACTGACACTTTGGGCCCATCTGGACATTTTCACTTAGGGTGTACTCACTTTTTGTTGCCAGCGGTTTAGACCTTAATGACTGTGTGTTGAGTTATTTTAAGGGGACAGCAAATGTACATTATATACATTTATACAACCTGTACACTCACTACTTCCCAAAGTTCTTTAACTTTTAACGATTGGTCTATACTTGGAATTGTTCCAGTAGAACGGGAATTTGAATGGCCCTATCTGTAAATGTGTCTACATGAATGTGTGTGCATGAATGTGTGTGCATGAATGTGTGTGCATGAATGTGTGTGCATGAATGTGTGTGTGGCTGCCATAATAATCACCCTTGGAGCATTTAGGGTTAACTGTCATGCTCAAGGACATAATTATGTTGTTTACCTTGTCAGATCAGGAAAAAGATTAATAAAGGGCACCTTAACTTTGTTCCTGGGTTGGAGGGCATAAAAGCATACCCACAAATCCAGAAACCACTACACCACAATTGATCAGTTGATCAATTATTTAATCTGTTAATCACTTAATTCCCAGGGCATACTGATGCCATTTCTGTATGTTTGCAAACATCATATTCCTTATCTCTAACATTATTCGTCCGCCCAAAAAATGTTTAGTAGTTGCTGAACTGCTACCATAAAAAATCCAGTCAGATAATGTAACTGAATCATCTGTAACTATTTCTTAAATGTGCACAACACAACTTTTGCAGTAAAAAGCAAAAAATAAAAGTAGACACTAGTATGATTTCAATATTCTTGTTTACATAGGTCCTAGATTGATAATGATTTCAATATTCTTGTTTACATAGGTCATAGTTTGATAATGATTTCAATATTCTTGTTTACATAGGTCCTAGTTTGATAATGATTTCAATATTCTTGTTTACATAGGTCATAGTTTGATAATGATTTCAATATTCTTGTTTACATAGGTCATAGTTTGATTATAATATTCTTGTTTACATAGGTCCTAGTTTGATAATGATTTCAACATTCTTGTTTACATAGGTCATAGTTTGATAATGATTTCAATATTCTTGTTTACATAGGTCATAGTTTGATAATGATTTCAATATTCTTGTTTACATAAGTCATAGTTTGATAATGATTTCAATATTCTTGTTTACATAGGTCCTAGATTGATAATGATTTAAATATTCTTGTTTACATAGGTCATAGTTTGATAATGATTTAAATATTCTTGTTTACATAGGTCATAGTTTGATTATAATATTCTTGTTTACATAGGTCCTAGTTTGATAATGATTTCAACATTCTTGTTTACATAGGTCATAGTTTGATAATGATTTCAATATTCTTGTTTACATAGGTCATAGTTTGATAATGATTTCAATATTCTTGTTTACATAGGTCATAGTTTGATAATGATTTCAATATTCTTGTTTACATAGGTCATAGTTTGATAATGATTTCAACATTCTTGTTTACATAGGTCATAGTTTGATAATGATTTCAATATTCTTGTTTACATAGGTCATAGTTTGATAATGATTTCAATATTCTTGTTTACATAGGTCCTAGTTTGATAATGATTTCAATATTCTTGTTTACATAGGTCATAGTTTGATAATGATTTCAATATTCTTGTTTACATAGGTCATAGTTTGATAATGATTTCAATATTCTTGTTTACATAGGTCCTAGTTTGATAATGATTTTGGAAGATAAGTGTGCTTGAGGAAATGTGGACCATTTTTTGTGTCCTAATAATTCAGTTCATAATATTCTGTAATGATGATAGAACTGCACACATGTTCATTGTTAATACTGCTACGGATGATAAGTATTTTAGAATGCTCTCAATTACATGTAGGTGCATACTGTATGCATTAGTGAATGTGTGGTACTCAACTACATGTAGATGCATATTGTATGCATTATTGAGTATGTGGTGCTCAATTACATGTAGATGTATACTGTATGCATTAGTAAGTGTGTGGTGCTCAATTACATGTAGATTCATACTGTATGTATTAGTGAGTGTGTGGTGTTTAATTACATGTATATACATACTGTATGTATTAGTGAGTATGTGGTGCTCAATTACATGTAGATGCATACTGTATGTATTAGTGAGTGTGTGGTGCTCAATTACATGTAGATACATACTGTATGCATTAGTGAGTATGTGGTGCTTAATTACATGTAGATACATACTGTATGCATTAGTGAGTGTGTGGTGCTCATGGGGTGTCGCTATGGGACGGGTGGTGGTGAATCTGGGAGGAAAAAATCTCAAATGGAAATTATTTCCTCAAAAGTGGGAAGAAAAACAAAATTTATATTAATTGGATGTGTCTTTTTAACTGTTGCGCCAAAACAGATATCAAATAAAAGTATATGTGGGTCTAATACCAATGTGAAAACGGTATAAATTCAAGTCTTTGGCAGCACCCATTTTCTGTCACTAAAAAAGTGCCAGTATGGTGCCAAAATCAACCTGCACATCAATTAGTAAGGAAGAACACTCTCCAAAATCTGTGAACCAATGATGACACATTATATAAGACTCCTACTAGACCCTACCCTTACTGTAGACAAAATATCCTAACCAAAAGAACTGCACAGCAAGACAAGGTCAAAGCAACTCTCTGAAGTTTGTGGGGGATTGAAATCATTCATTTTACTAATTCAGGACACTTCTTTCCTAGAACTGCAAGTAGGTAATATTTATTCCTAACAAAGATTTAATGAAGTTATAACAGACCTTTCTTTTTATTTTAGTTTCTGTACATTATCTGATTGGAATTATAAATGATTGTGACCAGTTGTATCCTGTTTTCAAAGCACTGTACTGCCATGGCATTTAAGAAACTCTTAACTTTCTTGTATTCAAAATTATTGTGCTTTATTAAAGCAATTGTACATGAGAGGGCATGATAAGACGAAAAAGTCATTTTATCACATCCTAGAGTTTACAATAGCTTTTTTCTTTTTTATTCTACTAACTTAAAAACGTGTGAAATATATTTGATAAAGAAAATTTCATTTAATGCATTTATTTAAAATATTTTATCCTTCCACTAAGAAATAGTTATAATAGAAAACCTGAACTGATTAGAAGTTGTAAATTATCAGGGAGGGGACAGAAATGTCATGAGGTTGATGATGGGGACGGGGGGTGAAACAACACAGATGAATCTGGAAAGAGTTTAGGAATATCTCCATGTTTGCAAATGTGTCAATAAACATCATTGTTGAGAATAGGATTTGAGTTCATTAGTCTTACCTACAGTAACTAACTTAAGGACTGCTACATTGGTGATCTTTAATTTCCACCACAATTTGGGGCTTGTCCGTTACCTTAACCTGGTCACCTCCCACTCTCTTCCAAGAATAGGTCAACCATGGACAGCCAGAGTGTCACGATGACCAAGGCTGTCGTGGCAACTCACTTGATTGTGATGGACTATTTGTTAAATGTCTTTAGTTTATTATGTACAGTAAGTATTATTTAATGTGTTTGTGTGTATGTTTGGCTAGGCGCCGACCTCCGGCGCTGGAGCGGTAGGCACTTGGTTACTCATTGCGCACAAATGGTGCACTAGTTAACTATCCCCACAGGTGCGTAATGAGTAATCAAGATGCCTATTTAATCCCGGCGTTCCGGAGGTTCGGCGTGTGTTATTATGAGTGAACTCCTGTTTCAGAGGAGAGGAGAAGAAGAGAGACATGTTGATATCGTATGACCTGTGCTGTGCTGTTGTTTTTGTAAGCATGTACATATTTGATTGAGCCTTCATCTCGTTATGGGTCGTACAATATGTACATGTGTCATTGTTAGAACTAGGCGTATGCTATGTATATATTAGTCGCGTCTGTGCCACGTTAGAGCACTTGCAAATATATATCTAGACGTTGTGCAGTTCCAATGTATGTTTTATAGAGCAGTTCCAGTGCAGTCCTCCTTACTGTCCATTAAACATCAAGAAGGCTCCTCCCTGCTCTGGTCTCCTTTTCTCCTCACAGCACTATAACGTCCAAGTGTGACACAGAGACTGGGTTTCTGTAGCCCAAAAGCTCCCCCAGACAGTTAGCATTGTATGGGGTGAGTGTCGGGCTGCCTGTCTGGAAAGAGATTTGGGATGATTCACTGCAGGATTCCCGGGAAAATGTACTGATGTAGAGACTAATCTGAGCTTGGTGCTATCAAAATCAAAACGGGCATGGATAAACTGAATTATTTACATTAAAAGTTTAATGATTTAGGGCAAATGGAAAAAATGAGTTGAAGATTTAAAAGAATTCTGCATTGGATGAAAGGGAAAAAATATTTAAGATGAATACAAATATTATATTCGATCAAACCAATTTTATTAGTCAAGTAAAACTGAAACAATTAGGTGTAAGAAGTTGACACAATTGTTTCACTTTGATTACTTTGATTCAAAGTTAGATTTTTTTCTGTGTAGGATGTTTTGATCAATCCCACTTTTATTGCATATGCGCATTCTTAATTCTCTTCATAAGTAAAAATGTAGGATTTTTTTTATAACGCAGGCTTTATAAATAGGGCCCCCATCTGATTTTTGGAAAGCATTTAATTTAGTTGTTAAAACCACTGGTGAATCCAATGAGAATTGAAAATCCAGAACATGCCGCGACTTGCCTTTATAAAGACATTTGCATCTTCTCTGCAAGCAAGTATGTTGCTTGCCAGTGCTGTCACAGTTTGGGTGTGTGTAGTGGAGAGAGGGAGAGTGAAACCCAAGCAGGTAGATGGTCAATGGTTGTTTAATGGACAATCCAGGAAAACATACGTGTAATATAGTTGCAGGCAAACAGCTGAAGTGAGTGCACAACAGGTATACTTACATTTCTTATTATGCTCTCACAGTGGCATAAACACTGAAAACCAACATAGTTATATATGTAAAACGTACTTATAAACTCAAGCACACTCTTTTCACAACCTAGTAACAATTGCAGGTAAATGCGAGTGCACTATGATACCATATACATTACCATGCTCTCTCAGCGGCATGGGACGCTAGCTAAGTACAGAGCGTACGCATAAACTTCCAAATTTCAACAACACACTTTTCACAACTTACATATTAATGTAGCTCCCAGAAAGCCTTCCCAGAACATGACAATCTGATAATGAATCATTTCACTCGTGACACAGCCCGACCTATATCCGACCACCACACCCTGTGTCCCTCAAGAAAGAAAACAATATGTTAAAACAAACACCCACCTCTATCCCCCAAAGAAAATTCTCTATAGTAATCCCTTGGATACCAGCCTCCCTGAACCTGTCCCCCATACACACCCGCTCCCTCACATAGGCCCTCATTTATCAAACGTGCGCAGATCTGAGCGCAGAATTCATCTTATGACGAGACTCTCGTGTGTTTTACAAAACATTCGTATCACTCCAATTCCAGCGTACGAATGAGCGGCTGTTGATAAATCAGACAGTTGAAAACTATCGGAATTTAAATATCTTGACCACATATATGCACAGATTATAGGCCTCGCCCTTAGAAGTTACGACATGGATAAGCGAAATCCGGGAACGAAAATCAATTTCTCTGAGATAAAAAGAGACGCTCATGTCTCAGGTGCAGGCCAACCGCTTGGTTTTATTTGGAAGCTTAAAATCAGGCATCGATTGTTAAAGGAAAATGTGGTGTTGACTGAGGTTACTGCTATAGTCATTGTAAGCTATTAAGCCTGAAGTGCA
Source organism: Umbra pygmaea (assembly GCA_016801145.1). Taxonomy (NCBI): domain Eukaryota; kingdom Metazoa; phylum Chordata; class Actinopteri; order Esociformes; family Umbridae; genus Umbra; species Umbra pygmaea. The sequence continues at coordinate 26,958 of JACXGM010004276.1, read as the reverse complement.
TTTAAAATAAATGAATTATTTTCACTAAACCTTTCACGTTGTATTTTTTAAGTAGGTTGAAGTCAGCTAAATTGGGCCATCAGATAAAATGGGCCAAATACTGTTGTAGCGTCATATATTTTAATATCTTTACAGCAAATCACTGATCTTGCATTGTTGCTTCAACACTTGTGGACTTGTAACAAGAGTTTTGATTACAAAACAAGGGCAGAAAAATTACATTAGATCTCATGCAAAGCTTATTTGATGGTATTATAAGCCCTTTACCAAAAAGTGGCCCATTTTTGCTGACTTCACCCTAGCTTTCTTACCCAAGATAGCACTTACTATATTAAAAGCTCAGAATAAGATCCTGTCTCCTTCGTAGAGCCCCCAATGGTGGTGCTCCTGCTTGTTTGGGGATTTGTAAGCGCGTGTTATAAGGTACTCAGTCAGGGCATAACCTTTTGTCACCAAGAGGAATCACATCCATCCGTTTCACAAAAAAATGATGTAGAACTATTATAATAATTGCATGAGGGCGTAACTCACTGAGGAGAGTGCGCCCAAGGGGAGTGCGCCCTCCTGTAGCCTTGTTCTAATTTGTTTTAAACAAATTTGAGTCGCGCGTCCCACCCGGCCACCGGACTACCATATTCAGAACAAACATCCTGGCATCACATATGATCTGAAAGTTGATTGAATTAACCTTTTTGCAATTGATACATGTGTAATCATTCATGGACGGTGGCTACAGAAGCAGTACAATCAATTACCCGATTCGCCCCAATAACATTTGGTAACCCAGCAATCTCATAAAATTGTATTTTAATCATAGTTTAAAAATACCAGAAAATGACTTCGTAGCTGCCAAAACTGCTGGCATACTTCGACTATTGTTGGCTATGATATACCAGACCTGTCCCCGATCTCCCGCTGAAACGTACTCTACGGTGTAGAGAGCGCTCATGAAGGTCCTCTAACAGAGCCAGATCTGCCATCGCTTCGACATCAGGACTGCAGAAGTGCTTATATATATATATATATATATACAGGTCCTTCTCAAGTATTTAGCATATTGTGATAAAGTTCATTATTTTCCATAATGTAATGATAAAAATTAAACTTTCATATATTTTAGATTCATTGCACACCAACTGAAATATTTCAGGTCATTTATTGTTTAAATACTGATGATTTTGGCATACAGCTCATGAAAACCCAAAATTCCTATCTCAAAGAATTAGCATATCATGAAAAGGGTCTCTAAACGAGCTATTATAATAATCTGAATCAACAGGTTCAAAAAAGATTCCTGAGGCTTTTAAAAACTCCCAGCCTGTTTCATTACTCAAAACCGCATTCATGGGTAAGACTCCCGACCTGACTGCTGTCCAGAAGGCCATCATTGACACCCTCAAGCAAGAGGGTAAGACACAGAAAGAAATTTCTGAACAAATAGGCTGTTCCCAGAGTGCTGTATCAAGGCACCTCAATAGGAAGTGTGTGGGAAGGAAAAGGTGTGGCAAATAACGCTGCACAACAACAAGAGGTGACCGGACCCTGAGGAAGATTGTGGAGAAGGACCGATTCCAGACCTTGGATGACCTGAAGCAGTGGACTGAGTCTGGAGTACAAACATCCAGAGCCACCGTGCACAGGCATGTGCAGGAAATAGGCTACAGGTGCCGCATTCCCCAGGTCAAGCCACTTTTGAACCAGAAACAGCGGCAGAAGCGTCTGACTCGGGCTACAGAGAAGCAGCACAACAAAACAACAACAAATTTTGCATGTCATTCGGAAATCAAGGTGCCAGAGTCTGGAGGAAGACTGGGGAGAAGGAAATGCCAAAATTCCTGAAGTCCAGTGTCAAGTACCCAGAGTCAGTGATGGTCTGGGGTGCCATGTCAGCTGCTGGTGTTGGTCCACTGTGTTTTATCAAGGGCAGGGTCAATGTAGCTAGCTATCAGGAGATTTTGGAGCATTTCATGCTTCCATCTGCTGAAAATCTTCATGGAGATGAAGATTTCATTTTTCAGCATGACCTGGCACCTTCTCACAGCGCCAAAACCACTGGTAAATGGTTTACTGACCATGGTATTACTTGTGCTCAATTGGCCTGCCAACTCTCCTGACCTGAACACCATAGGGAATCTGTGGGATATTGTCAAGAGGAAGTTGAGAGACTTAAGACCCAACACTCTGGATGAGCTTAAGGCCGCTATCGAAGCATCCTGGGCCTCCATCACACCTCAGTAGTGCCACAGGCTGATTGCCTCCATGCCCTGCCGCATTGAAGCAGTCATTTCTGCAAAAGGATTCCCAACCAAGTATTGAGTGCATAACTGAACATAATTATTTGAAGGTTGACTTTTTCTTTTCTTTTTTTTGTATTACAAACACTTCTTTTATTGGTCAGATGAAATATGCTAATTCTTTGAGATAGGAATTTTGGGTTTTCATGAGCTATTTGTTGTTTGTCCAATTTAAGCCCTCATGTTCTAGGCCACCTCAAAATGAAAGGGAAAAAATATACCACTTAATAGCAATGTGGTGTATACAATTCATTTGGAATTCTGAAATATAACTTGCAATATGGGGTAGTTGTGATGCACACACATTCATCAATTATCGCTGGTTCAACAATTCACTGAACCGGGTGGTTATACCATGAACATTGCTAGTCACACTGAAGAACTTGTGTACACAAGGTCAGACCAGATGTGAGATTTTATCGCAGCCTACGCTCACGTTTAAATTGATAACTCTGTTGCTTTGCTTAGGAATCAGCGTACGCCGTCGTACGCCTGTTTTAGGTCGTACGCACGTTTCATAAATGAGGGCCATAGTGCCCACACTGAATCAACACATGCTCCACAGTCTCTGTCTCACAATAATCACACATGCCTGTTGGGTGTTTCCCTATTCTATACAGTTAACTCCTTCCACCCCCTAGCTCTTGCTTCCCCCTAACATTTCTCTGGAAGCGGTGGAGGTGTCAACACTTAGCCCTTCCAACACCTTCGCCCAAACCAAACTCTTTGCCTCCCTTTTTCTCCACTTCACCACCATAGTGACCTCCTTCTCCCCTAGGGCCTTCTTCGCTAGCCTGTCAGTGGCCTCATTTCCATAACCAACCCAGGTTATTCTTGGCTCAAATATAACCACAAGAAATCTTAATGCCTTCACTCTAGCCACAGTCTCCCCATACAATTTTAGTTGCACCTCTTCCCCTACTCTTCTCCGGGTAAATGACACTGCATGCGTTTTAACTACTGTAAACCTAAAACCCCACGCCAACGCCCAACACTCTACCACCTGAATCGCTTCCTGCATTTTCTGGACTACAAACGATACATTCCTCCCCCTCTTCCATATCGCACCGTCATCTGCGAACAGTGATGTCCCAATGCCTGGCCCAACCTGGGAAAACACATCATTAATCATAATTAAATACCCAATTATATGTCCCCCCCCCACCCCCAAGACACTTAGTTTAATCAGTAGTCCCTCCTTCCACAACATATCTTACGCATTCTCTACATCAAAAAACAATGTGACCACTGTCTCCTTATTGACCTGTGCCTTTCTCACCTCTGACTCTAGACACACCACTGGGTCCATCGTCCCCCTGCCCTTCCTAAACCCACTGTGCTCAGGTGACATCAACCCTCTAACCTCCAGAAAGTAGGCCAGCCTGTCTACTATCATTTGCTCCATAACCTTACATACATGTGACGTTAAGGCTATTGGCCGATAGCTGGTCGGTTTTGATGGATCTTGACCTGGCTTCCGGATTGATATTACCTCTTCCTCCTTCCAACTACCTGGCAGCTTCCCCTCCACCCACACTCTGTTTTACAGCTCCAAGAGTACCTCCAGACCTACATCAGTCAGATGCCTCAACATCACATAACACACTTCTTCCTGTCCAGGTGACGTCATTCCAGCCCTATTTATCGCCCTCCTCATCTCCCCAATTTAGATGCCCTACTCGCCTCCACCCCACTATTCAACGCCTGTTTACTCACCATTGCCTAGCACCCTGTATGGATATCATAGCCCCGTATAACAAACTCCAAGGTCGGCCTGAGCCACGTCTCCTGTATACATATCATATCAGGCTTAAAGGAGAATTCCGGGCAATTTCAAAACGTAGCTCTGTTGTTTGCATATCGGAAGTGCTGTCAGTAGCGTTAATACCTCAAACAATCTGTATTGCCAAAACCGTGTTTGAACTATTCATGAACGAACTGTGAAAAAAGACATAAAAAAACAATTATTAATCAAAACATTAACTTTATTAATGATTTACAAATGCATTAACTAGTGTTGTTTGTTCATGTTGACACAGGACATTAACTCATGTTTTACCTTCCAATGGCTTTACAAGTGTATATATTTGTTGATGTGACTGTTCAGTACTTGGATTTATCTTTCACTTGCCTCTTTCCACTTTGACTGCCAAGACATTAGACTCTTCTATTATTTTTCAACACGAGATGTCACTTTGTCCAGAGCTGTTGTCCTTAATGAATTGAGTATTGACTCCTCCGCATTATGGTTTATACTGTTTGGTCTGTTTGTGTTAAATAGCAGGTATGTCTTAATTGTGTATATGTTTGCACAGACTGTTATATGTATTGTCTTAGGGACACACAAACCTTATTTGGAGGATCTATCCTTCTTCATGCCAGGCGATGTTGTGTAGGTTGTGTATATATATATAGTGGAGATCTGCCCTTCTCTAATGTTACATGGTTGTTATGTTTTAGTATGATTGTTGTACAACACATAGAAATATAGAACAACATTTTAAAGTCCTGTTTAAAACAAAAACAGGTCAGTTCAAATAGAGTGAGAACTACATGGAAGATCCCTTTCTATTGATGGCGAGCCTCCCAGTCTGATCTTGAAGAGACACGGACCCATTAATTGAACACTCTACCTGGTGGTCGAATAGTACCAGTCATCTCAACTGATACACACAATCCAACCAAGAGGGGAAAGTTTCAACAAGGAAACTGTCACTGAATTAGTGACAAACACTTGAACAGAGAACTATTGAAGGTGAACTTCCTGACAACCTGACAAACTTACTGACTACAAAAGGCACAAAACAAAGACTCATTTACATCAAGGGCCCAATATTTTATTTTCCATATATGTTATGAAATGGTGTTAACTGTTACCTGCAACATGACATAAGTTAAAGTTATTGGTTACAACTTACCTCCCCTGATATTTCCTTTCGTGGATACAGTTTATATCACTTAGCTGGAGAGTATAACGGTTACAGTTACAACATACGTTTTGTTTAAGGTTACATTCCATCTGTGGGTGTTAAATTGCAGTGCAGGTTCATAACAGCTTCTCTGCCACCAAAGTCCATGTGGACATACAATGATTAAGATCCCAAATGATAGTGTAAATAGTGTTATGCTTGGCTTTGTTTTATTATATTTTAACACATTTTCTACCAAGTGGACTAAGTGAATAAATGTTTTTACCCAAGTGAGTGACTATATGTTTATTAATGATTTATTCCTAACAGTGGCTCATTAGTTACTCAGTGGTAAGGTAGGATAATTCATGGCTTTACTTAGAGGGGCACAAATATATTTAACAAATGTTGAGGTATCAGTTATTAATGCTTTATTCATACTAACAACTCAGTGGTTAAGAGGTGGGCATACATGGATTATTTATTACTGATGGTGGTATTAATTCATGCTGTGTTACTAGTGAGGGCACATAATTATCCCATCAACAATGAAAGAATAATTCTATAATGATTCTATGTTAAGCATTTTAACCCAGAAAAGTACTTTAACTTTGTAGTTTTTACAATTCTGATCTTAAAGGGGTACTTTACAATTAGCATTAAGATTTGTATAAGTAGAAACCTGTTAGTATTTCGGAACTAACCCTACCCCTCCCTCATGAACCCATGAGTAAGGAAACCTATCTATTTTTGGTCTGGAGAGAAATCGTCCGATGACGCAAAAATTGTCATTTTTGCCCAGAGGCTATGGACTACAGCCAGTAGTAGGAGCTTCTTCCATATATTTTCGACCCACCCATAGGGGGTGGGACCTAACTCACCAAATTGTGTCAGCCATCTTGAAGCTAAGCAAACGGGCTATTGCTCTGTGGAGAAAACTGAGTAATACATTAGTAGCAAACCATGATGGCTGAGGGTAGTTTTGAAGATGATATGGCAGAAGGGGATTTTGAAGACCTGGTGCGTGAATCTGATGCTCGTGGCTGCCTGTACGAGCCATATAGCGAAGAACAATTGCGGATGATGGAGGAACAACAGGGAACTAAGAATATGACATATTGCTACATTGAAATCGATACGTTGTTGCGTTTGTATTATTTGCAAGCCAGATGTAAATATATTGTATTACACATAATATAATTGCAATCTATTACATATACATAGCTGGGTATTTTTACAGCTACACAATTTGGTTTTATTTTGGTTTCATGGAAGCATTATCATTGTTTTCAATCGTAAACTGCATACACTTGATGCAGAAATAGCATAGCATTGCTACTGTAGCTAGCTAACCAAAACACAGAGGTTCAGAACACAAATATTTAACTTATCATGAAAAGTTTGACTCCGTAGCCCGATGTCTTACATGGTGTATCAGCCAAGACAGGAATAAATAAAACGTTGGCAAGGTACCCTACGCCGTAACTTTGACGGTATAAAAACAGCTTAAAATGGCAAATTTTAGTTTCGAATCAACTAGGATTTCCTGTCCTCTCTAACCCGTAGGCGTGGCTTGGGAGTGGCCTCATAGAGCAGCAAAGAAAGTGCATTCTGGGAGTTGTTGGCTTTCATCCACATGAGCCAAACTATATTTTCTGGCTTTTCTCAGTCTAGAAGGCTCCAACTTCTAGACATTGACAAATTTCTAATACATAAATTACCCAATTTAAATATATATTCATCTCTCCAGTGGTGAAGTATCCCTTTAAGTGCCTCAGGGCTACATGTTTACTGTGTAGGGAAATTACATGAGGCTGCTGTTGTAAGTTTTTAATATAAAATAATCACCTATTTAGATGATCTGTCATGAATGTCGGCCAGCTCTCTGACAATGAAAACTGTGTTATGATATTAAGTGAGTATAACAGGACTACCACTCTGAACATGTGGACATATTCTGATGTTGGAGGATGAAGGATGATGATGAGGATTGCGTTTTCAGTGGAAGTGGAAACAGGAAAGTCAAGTTCTAGAAATGAACATACACTCATCTAAAGGATTATTAGGAACACCATACTAATACTGTGTTTGACCCCCTTTCGCCTTCAGAACTGCCTTAATTCTACGTGGCATTGATTCAACAAGGTGCTGAAAGCATTTTTTAGAAATGTTGGCCCATATTGATAGGATAGCATCTTGTAGTTCATGGAGATTTGTGGGATGCACATCCAGGGCACGAAGCTCCCCTTCCACCACATTCCAAATATGCTCTATTGTGTTGAGCTCTGGTGACTGTGGGGGCCAATTTATTACAGTGAACTTATTGTCATGTTCAAGAAACCAATGTTTCCGTCCTCAACTCCTGTCTCTCCGGACGCGCACTGGAATGGGCCAACGCGATCTGGAGAGACAACAACCTGGTCATCAATGACTACGAGGCATTCGCCCATCTGTTTCGGACCATTGTCGACCATCCACTCGAAAGGAAGGGATATGGGCAAGCGTCTTATCCATCTACGCCAGGGGCAGAGAACTGTGAGGGAGTACACACTGGAGTTCCAGATGCTGGCCGAGGGATCAGGATAGAAGGAGAGAGCCCTCATTGACATCTTCGGTGCAATCTGCGGGAGGATGTCCGGCGGCAGTTGGCTTGCCGTGACACCACGCTGGGCTTTGACCAGCTGGTGGACATGGCGATCCGGCTGGACAGCCGTCTGGGTCAGCATCCGGACATATGACCATGGAGATAGGGAGAACGGGCCTCCAGGGCGTACAGAGGGGACCCGGGAGGTGCCAGGAGCAGTGTTCCTTGTGTGGCAGACAGGGGAACTATGCTTTTTCTTGCCACCCCTGTCATACACCTCCAAAAGCCCTTGTGGATTCGGGGGCGGCAGGGAATTCATAGACATCAACACAGTAAAACGCTTACACTTACCGTTACGCACACTCGACAAACCCTTATCAGTCCATGCATTAGACAGTAGACCACTTGGGTCAGGATTAGAAACATGCAGCACTGTACCTGTTACCATGACATGTGAGAGAACCCATTCAGAGCAGATCACATTTCACATTTTCGACACATCTTCCTCTTCTATAATACTAGGCTACCCTTGGTTAGCTTTCCATAAACCTTCTATCTCTTGGTCTGACAGATCCATTGAGAGGTGGTCGAAAGGATGTCTGGGTAGGTGCATGCCGGTTTTGCCACCAGGGTGGAAAGTCCAGACAGTGCCTCCAACACTCCCATTCCTATTGAATATTCGGATCTGGCCCACGTTTTCTCTAAAGCCAAGGCAGCTAAATTACCACCCCATCGGCCCTGGGAATGTGCCTTAGATCTCCTACCAGATTCGGTTCTGCCCAGGGGTCATGTGTACCTTCTGTCATATGCTGAAACTGAGGCAATGGAAACATACGTATCGGAATCGCTACAGCAGGGGTACATCCTTCCTCTACACCTGCATCTTCGAGTTTCTTTTTCGTAAAGAAGAAAGACGGGTCTGCATCCATGCATAGACTACTGTGCCCTGAATAAAATCACCACCCATTACACTTCCCCTCTTCCCCTCATTTCCTCCTGTATAGAGTCTATGCATGGCGCTCACTTCTTTATGAAATTAGATCTCAGAAGTACCTACAATCTAGATCTCAGAAGTGCCTAGAAGGAGACGAACATAAGACCGCATTCAGCACAAAATCTAGGCACTAGGAATACGTAGTTATACCTTACAGTTTTATGAACGCTCTGGTGGTCTTCCAAGCATTCATGAATGAAATATTCAGTGACATGATTGGCCGTGGGGTGTTTGTGTACATCAATGACATATTGGTGTACATGAGGACCTGCGACCAGCATGTCGCACTTGTCCGCCGGGTGCTTGGAAGACTGCTGGAGCATAATTTATATGTAAATGCAGAGAAGTGTTTGTTTTTTCAACACTCAGTCTCCTTCCTCGGTTACCGCATTTCCTCGAACGGGGTGGAGATGGAAATGGACAGAATCAGTGCTGTGCGTAATTGGCTGACCCTGACCACGGTCAAAGTAGTACAAAGTTTTTCAGGGTTCGCCAATTATTACTGGAGATTCATACGTGGCTTTAGCAAAGTGGCGCCCCAATCACGTCCCTGCTCAAGGGTGGGCTGACCAGGTTGCGGTGGACCCCCGAGGCGGAAAGGACCTTCATCTCACTGAAGGTACTTTTCTCAAACGCACCTGTGCTCACCCTGACCCGAACCTGATTGCTTCTGAGAGTGGTGTCGGGGCAGTGCTGTCACAAAGGTCAGGCTCACCGGCCAAGCTGCGCCCCTGCACTTTCTACTCAAAGAAGTTGTCACCTGCCGAACGTAACGTCGGCGATCGGGAACTGCTCGCCAGTGTCAAAGCTCTTATGGCATGGAGGCACTGGCTAGAGGGGGCTAACACCCTTTCCTCATCCTAACTGACCACCTTAACCTGGAGTACATCCGGGCAGCGAGGAGGCTGAACCCTCGCCAGGCGAGATGGACCCTTTACCTGGCCAGGTTTACTTACACTATTTCATATATTCCGGGCAGCAAGAATGGCAAGGCCAATACCTTATCATGCCAGCATGATGCAGAGGATCGGGTGGTGGATGAGAGCCCTATAGTGCCAGATAAGTGCATAGTAGCTCCCGTTATGTGGGAGATTGACACTGAGATTCGGCAGGTGCTGCGCAATGACACCGTTCCTGCGCAGTGGCTGCCAAATTGCCAATATTTACCGGACACCTGCAGGGACAGGCTTATTAGTTGGGCTCACACCTCTCCATCCTCTGGTCATTCTGGTATTGGCCGCACCATTCGTTGCTTGACCGGCAGGTATTGGTGGCCATCCTTAGCTAAGGACGTTTTTTTTATTAGTCTAAAGTGTGTATTACTAAATCACTTTTCCGGTGCGTAGCGAGATATTCTCAGTTGTGGTTCAACCGTTTGTTGTGGCATTTGTGCTCCATCACTTTTTATTAAAATTCAAGAAGTACGCACTACCTGCTACTGACTCATTCGTAAACCAAGCCGTGACACTCCATTTTAAATGCGAAATTGTTCTCGGATAGTAGTACGGGATAGTAGTGTGTAATGTGTTTGTTGTGAATGCATCGTTAATAGGCAAAATCTGAGTACATTTTCAAGACAAAAAATATTTGCAATCAAACTGCAAAAATGACAAATCTGAACAAGAATACTTAAATTGTATTTATCATTTTAAATATTTTATCTTACTTTAAGAATAATTTACTAATTATTATAGACTTTTTACCTTGTTTTTACCTTGTCTGTGCTATCACCAGACCAAGCTCAATCTTTTAAGAATCAAACCTTTGGTTTACCCAGTCTAGCTAAGAAAATGATGTGTCGGATTTGCGGTTGGTGCTGGTAGTCAGGGTGCGCACCGCGGGGCACTGTGTGTGCGCGACTGGTATGTTCATTGTTTGAGTGACAGCCACACACAAGCAACAGAAGTGGAGCCAGAGAGGCAGTTCAGATGTGTGGTTATGACGACGGAACGTTTTTCACATTTTTTTTAAACGATATTTTTTTAAACGATCTTTAAAAACGAGACGTGATATTGGTAGTATCAATATTTTGGGATTGATCCGCCCACCCCTACAGGAAACCGAAATACTGCAAAATAATAATAAAAATGCATCTAAACGAGACAAAATAACTTCATAACATTTTGTCTTGTTTTGGTGAATGAAAATGAAGACATTTTACATTAGTGTGACAGTGTGACATTTCTATTCTTTGATGAAATGTGTAGAAGAAATAAACTGAAAGTGGTTTCGATCCTATTAACGATCTTTAAAAACGAGACGTGATATTGGTAGTATCAATATTTTGGGATTGATCCGCCCACCCCTACAGGAAACCGAAATACTGCAAAATAATAATAAAAATGCATCTAAACGAGACAAAATAACTTCATAACATTTTGTCTTGTTTTGGTCAATGAAAATGAAGACATTTTACATTAGTTTTTATTTTGTAAACCACATTTAGTCTCGTTTTTATTCGTCAACAATATTGCATCATACATTTAATTATTGTCATTGTCACATGACCAGGATTTACGTCTCATCTCATTTTCGTCACGTGATAAAGGTTAATTGACGACGATATTTAGTCATAATTTTCGTTGACAAAAGCAACACTTAAGTATAACATAACTCTCTAGGCTATCTCTAAAATAAAGTGCAACTCCTCTTTGGCAGTTCTATCTTACTGGAAGATGATTAGTTGAAGATTAATATTTCTAATTTTTTTGTGGATTTTCCTAACCAAGACTCAGACACAGGTAGGATATCAGGGTTAGCTGAATGTGCAAAAGCAGTGAATAAATCAATCCTGGGAAGCAGGCTTCTAATGTTAACATGCATGATACCAAGGTTTTTACAGTTACAAAAGTAATTGAATGAGATTATAAAACAGGTTCTGAGATTATAAAATTTTCCATCAAATATTATTTTTTAACATTCACTCACCACAAAATCATTGTCGCCAATGTAGACATGTATACCATAATATCATTTGTTTTGCAAAAAAGTGCTTTTTCATTACAATGCAATAGCTAGCTATTAAGTGGGGGCTGCCTATAGCTGTAGTGGAATTAGAAAATGTTTACAGGACAGAAATGCAGATATAAAGAGCTGGCGGCCGCTGGTTTAAATTTTTTTATGTTTTCCTGTTTATGTAAAGCACCTTGAATTTCCATTGTGTATGAAATGTGCTATATAAATAAACTTGCCTTGCCTTGCATACCCCAGAACTATCCTTTCTAAAGTGGCTTACTTAGAGATGCTAATACAGAGGATGGGGGGAGGTGGAAGTGTCTCCCCACTCACTGGACCACGCAAACAAAGCCTGAATGTAAAGACCAACCGAACACATAATGTAAATAAACAGCCAATGGACCAAATAGTATGGTATTTTATGTTTTCCTGACTGTCCCATAAAGGGAGAATTTGGTATACATGTACCACTGTGTTGCACATCTCATGTTTCTCTTTACAGATAACTCCAGTGTCTTGCGAAAGTATTCGGCCCCCTTAAACATTTAGACCTTTTGCCACATTTCAGGCTTCAAACATAAAATATAAAACTGTAATTTTTTGTGAGGAAGCAACAACAAGCGGGACACAATCATGAAGTGGAACGAAATTTATTGGATATTTAAAACTTTTTAAACAAATAAAAAACTGACAAATTGGGCGAGCAAATTATTCGGCCCCCTTAAGTTAATACTTTGTAGCACCACCTTTTGCTGCGATTACAGCTGTAAGTCGCTTATGGTATGTCTCTATCAGTTTTGCACATCGAGAGACTGAAATTTTTTCCCATTCCTCCTTGCAAAACAGCTCGAGCTCAGTGAGGTTGGATGGAGTGCGTTTGTGAGCAGCAGTTTTCAGTTCTTTCCACAGATTCTTGATTGGATTCAGGTCTGGACTTTGACTTGGCCATTCTTACACCTTGATATGTTTATTTGTGAACCATTCCATTGTAGATTTTGCTTTATGTTTTGGATAATTGTCTTGTTGGAAGACACATATCCGTCCCAGTCTCAGTTGTTTTGCAGACTCCATCAGGTTTTCTTCCAGAATGGTCCTGAATTTGGCTCCATCCATCTTCCCATCAATATTAGTCACCATGTTGACAGTGGGGATGGTGTGTTCAGGGTGATGAGCTGTGTTGCTTTTACGCCAAACATAACGTTTTGCATTGTTGCCAAAAAGTTCCATTTTGGTTTCATCTGACCAGAACAGCTTCTTCCACATGTTTGGTGTGTCTCCCAGGTGGCTTGTGGCAAACTTTAAACAACACATTTTATGGATATCTTTCAGAAATGGTTTTCTTCTTGCCGCTCTTCCATAAAGGCCAGATTTGTGCAGTATACGACAGATTGTTGTCATATGTACAGACTCGCCCACCTCAGCTGTAGATCTCTGCAGTTCATCCAGAGTGATCATGGGCCTCATGGCTGCATCTCTGATCAGTCTTCTCCTTGTATGAGCTGAAAGTTTAGAGGTACGGCCGGGTCTTGGTACATTTGCAGTGGTCTGATACTCCTTCCATTTCAATATTATCGCTTGCACAGTGCTCCTTGGGATATTTAAAGCTTGGGAAATCTTTCTGTATCCAAATCCGGCTTCAAACTTCTCAACAACAATATCTCGGACCTGCCTGATGTGTTCCTTCATGATGTTCTTCATGATTCTCTCTGTGCTTTCAACGGACCTCTGAGACTATCACAGAGTAGATGCATTTATATGGAGACTTGATTACACACAGGTGGATTCTATTTATCATCATTAGTCATTTAGGTCAACATTGGATCATTCAGAGATCCTCACTGAACTTCTGCAGTGAGTTTGCTGCACTTCAAGTAAAGGGACCGAATAATTTTGCTCACCCAATTTGTCAGGTTTTTTTTGCTAAAAAAGTTTTCAATATCCAATAAATTTTGTTCCCCCTCATGATTGTGTCCCACTTGTTGTTGCTTCTTCACAAAAAATTACAGTTTTATATCTTTATGTTTGAAGCCTGAAATGTGGCAAAAGGTCGAAATGTTCAATGGGGCCAAATACTTTCGCAAGGCACTGTATATAGTTGGCTGGCCAGAATATGTAGGAAGGTTCCATAGAGTCAAACGTATTTTCGTTAAAAGTCAAACGTTTCCCCACCTGGGGTGGGACATTTCAATTTCATGTAAATGTGTACAGCCTGTCTTTTGTACTAATGGTATTTGCAACCTAAAGTCTGTGAATAATGCAATCAATGTAAATTTGTCAATAGCGGTCCTTTGTTTCCACTTTCGATGGCCAGTGAAACGTGATTGGGATTGAGCGGGAAGGGGGGATCACTTTTTCGTAAAGATTAAAAAGTCTATGTTTAACTAAGATTCTCCTGGCATACATTTTATTGCCATAGTGCTGTGTGTTAGAGTAGATTAATTACATTTAAACTGTATAGTCTTTGCTTAGGGCGGTTTTAGGATTTTAGGACTACATGTATTCATATTTTTGGTATTGTAACATTTGTGATTTCATTGTCCAGTTAGAGAGTTGTATTTTATGCCTTTAATTGGATTTAAATATTATTGCTTTAAACCAAGCTTTGTTTGCAACATTCCAAGTTTATTCCTAATATCTCATGTGGAGATATATGGAAATCATCATTAGCCTATTGTCTGCCTGCTCTTAGCTTCTATTATCACACACATTGCTGGCGAGCCATTCTGGTTCTCTAATGTGCCCTCACTGAGTCGAGGCTACCCCAGTTGAGACCCGATCTCCGGCTAAAGTAGGTGGTTAGGTGCGGCAGTTCGGCACGGTTAGAAGGTTCAGCCTCCGTTAGGTGGAATTCCGTACTGACCATGATACTCCAGAACATTTCAGCTTTCAGAAGCATCCCTGGTTTGAGTATCGGGCCGATGTCAACTCTGATTACCGCTGGTTGAGGATGATTCAGCAAAGACAGAGTTAAGCCTGAACATAGGTCATATTTAGTGTGGCTTGGAGCGTCTAGGCATGCTACCTGGCGGTTTTCCAAGTTAACGCCTGTTAGAGCACAGGTGAACTTGCTCAGCTAACTTATAAACATATGGAGTCAGATTTATAGATATTAAATATCAACGAGGTCAACAAGATCCATAAGATCATTCTCCACGCTTTTTATTAAGCATAATATTTATCACATAACTCAGCACATCAGGGGGAAAAGGAAATATATTAATTATTAATATATTAATTTAATAAGTGCATATTAATTGTATTTCTCTCTCCTTGACTACATAGCTGTATAGTATGTAAACATACTGGTTTAATTGCCTACTTGTCTATTAGCGTGACTAGTAGTATACTGTACACTACACAATTTCAGCTCTGGTTTAGCTGTCCCAAACTAACTTTTGAGGTCTGCGACAAAACTCCCAGATCGGTGCCAAATCACTGTTCACTTCCTTCACTGACGCGTCTTTGCTAATTTCTGAGTTGTCCTAGATGCCCAGGGGCGTCATTTAAAAACTTTGCGGTGGAAATGCGTCTGAAGTGGCATGCGGATGAAATATAGGACGTGCTTAGGCAAAGAAATATTCAGATTTATAAAACCGTGCACACGCACGTCCTACGCCGAAATAAAAAGTGGTCAGATATCAGTCGATGTCAAAGCGTCTAGCGCTTCATCACGAAAGTGTTTCTGCCACGGGTGGGGGAAAATTGGTTACATTACAGCAACATGTCTGCAACCAGATTAATGAAAGCATTTTCATTCTCATTCAGTGTCCTTATGGCAACATGAGTGCAGTCAATAGCACTGATTACATTTGGGAAACCGGACTTAGCTGCAAATTGTGATTTTTTGTGCTTTTTTTGCCTGTTCTCCCGCCGTGTAGGGCAACTTAATGTAAATATGCGACAATCCTATTATACCAACTAATACGCCTGGCATAACCTCGCTAAGGGCTGGCTGAGATATCCTATCAGTCAACTCCATCTGGAAAGTGCCAGTCGTCAGAAATCCTGTTATGAGTGTTATGAAAGGTGCCACTAAATAATATGCATTATTTGGCTATTATTAGTTTTATCTTCTAACAGTGCAAGATCAGCTATTGTGCGTCATTACGCATTGTGATATTTTATAACTATCCATTTGACTGTATCTGATAATCTACAGATTTCGGTATTAATCGTAAATGGGAAATAGTTCTGCACAAATGGAATTGCACCTTTCAAAATGGTTAAAACATGTGTTACGATGGAACACATATAAAAACAAAAAAAACTAAATGCATATAAGTGAACACTATGTTTCTGTATCTGATTACGACATTTATACTATGAAAACAATATTCCCGAATGGACAAATTATAAATAAAGACTATTCATTGTCAATCTATCATAATTTGTTTATCTATCTATCTGCACCGCCAGACAGACATCGACAAGAATATCAGTTTTAAACATGACATTGTTCTGTTTACCCTATTAATTATGAGGATGAATTACATAGCATGCCAAAATAATTACAGAATATATTTGAGCGTTTACAAATATGTGCAATATGTGCTTCATTTGCATTTACGTTACAATCTTGTTTGTTTTTCACTGCAGGCTGTTAATTGTTTGCATGGCTTTGTGACATCTTCATATTATTAATGAGAGGCAGTATTTCAATTTCCTTTACACAACGCTCTGCAGTTTTAGACAGATCTACAATAGCCTACGCATTTCATCTATCTGCCGGCGGTGTCGCAATTTCTCATTTCACCTTTTTTTGTGCGTTTGCCTGGGTCAGAGATGCCGTGAAGAGACGCACATTTTCCCGTCAAGTTTGCTTTTTATAAATCCCAATTATTGTGCAAAGAGCTGTGTATGTCTTCTTTTCTGCGTACGCCACGTTTTTAAATGAGGCCCCAGATCTTTTCAGGCAGGTATGATATTTTCTGTACATAATCTTGTCATGAGGAATTTTATGAACACAGCGAGGAGATGGAGCCAATGAGAGAGCAAGAACTTTGAGGTTTTTGATTATACACCTGAAGTTGGTATAATACTGAAACAAATGTGTGTTCATCTTTATTTATTAAATATCTGTTTGTAGAACATAAACAATTGTTGCTGCCCGCATCTCCTCAACCATTCTCTGCTCCATATAATGTGCTTTCCTCCCTCTTAATTTTTACCACACAAATGACTGCATAAACAACTTGTATAAAAGCTGTTGATATTTTACAGCCTCAATCTCCGATAAAGTCACGTGAAATAAGTGTATTGTTTGTTTTCGTGAGATTTTTGTTGTTATGCTACCGTGGAAGTGTGGTGCTATTTTGAGCCTTGTTAGTGGTATGAAATAGTGATTTCTTTTTTACTTCATCCGTGCCCTCAAAACTAGCATTATAAGGTAATTATCAATCTGCACTAAAACAGGGCACATTCAATTAGCATGAAAATATATCCCATAACGATCGACTCAGTACCCATGTGTTATTAACCCCTAGGTTCATTTTGTGCCAGGATTGTCCATTAAGACCACAAATTGCAGGAATGTTTTGTAATGATGTGAGCAGTACCGCAATTTTTGTTTTATAGCTAGGTAAGTGTTTCCTTCTGCATTGTTATCCAACCACTCCTTATCCCTTCACTTCATTTTCTTATTTATTTTATTTATTGGTTTATTTGATAGGGACGTTGCATATTTATGAATATTGTTGATGTTACATTACATGACATTAGAACTGAAGCCTGTTCTGCGATAGCCTGTTGTAATGGTTACTAAACTGTGTGTTTGTTTATGTGGTGTTGGAGGTGCTATTTTGCTAAAGATGAAGATTCTGGATACAGATGAAATGCAGGATGCTGAAATCATCCTGCAATCACATTTACCATTATGCATGCAGGTAAAACATTATTTATCCACAAATGACACATTTGTAAGTGCTAATTATTCTACATTATTGATGTTTTCATCAGCCTTTATGTCTTGCAGGTGTTTGGATTTCTGTTTAGCATCAACAGAAATAAACCACATGCTTTGGAAGTAGTTGTTGACAGCTGGCCTGATTTTCAGGTTATTATCTGCAGACCAAACATGAAGGTGAGCTTCACTGTCTCAATGAGTTCCAACAACCACCACATTTCACTTATAAACATGGATTTGGGGGGTCCGCGTGGCGTAGTGGGCTAAGTTGCTTCAATATATGACAGTCTACAGTAAGTCATGATAGTCACAGGTTTGAGACTGACTATGGATTCTCTGACTTTCTCCGGGCCTCCAACATGGGATTTGGGTTAGATGAATCAGATTATCTATCCTGCCACGTAGGGCTGGGATGGGTACTGCCTTACCGCAATACTGCGGTCACGTGTCGCCTACCGCGGGTCGGAGCTCGTCACCGTCATCACCGCAAAAAACAATGTTAGCCTGCACGTATGCACGTTGTTGAAATCAAAAGATGGAGCAAAAATTGGGGCTACACATTTTACTAAAGCAGAAAATACAGGCGCATGACAAAGCCCCAAAAGCAGAACCTCAGTTTTTAAATGCACATGCAAGTACCATTCGCCTGGCAACACTACTAAGCCAGCAAAGTGAACACTGGTTTGTTTGTAAATTTTATTAATAAAAATACAGATTAGGCCAGGCTATATCATCATTTATGTGTATGAATTTGTTTGTGTCACAAGTGATTTCTCTGGCCCTATAAAGCATTATTTGCCCAAACCTTGGTGAATGACGTGTTTTACTGTTGACAACCAACATTTTTATAATTAGATTGATTGGAGACAATCAATCTCAAATGTCCATTAACACATGCTTGCATAATTATACATACAGTGCATCTGAAAAGTCGGAAAAGTCTGTGATGGGCGCACAGTGAGACCTTGCTGTTAACTCGATCTAATCCTTACCCAAATCCTTACCCTAACCTTAACCACTTAGAAATCTTGCTGTTAACTTCATGTAAGTGTTTATTTCACAGATTTTTCTGCCATTCCATAAAACTGCCACAGAGTTTGAGGTTAAGTGTCTGTGGTAGTATCACAGATTTCTGAGAGATCACGTTAGCCGTTCCTGTGTACCATTGTTATACAGCGCTCCCTATATTCTCATGGCATTAAACTATGGGCAGAAGTTTGTGCCACCACATACTGAATTTGTATCATTTAACTTGAATAATTGAATTTAAAAACGGAATCTGAATAGCATAGTTTGAAATTTAATTTATTAGTTTGAAACTGTATTACAATAAAGTTAAAACTGAATGTAATATTTTGAATTTGAATTCAGTTGCAATGAAAATTTAAATATATTTCATTTTCCCTTCAGTTCTCACTTTTCAAATTCAGTTCAGAAATTCAGATTCGCTCTAAAAATTCAGATTTTTACTGGGACAGACATCCGGGTCCTTAAAGAAAAGCAATTGAGTTCCGATGCATGAGCTCATCCACAGACTCCACACCTGTCTATACCCCATCAGTTTTCACCATGTCGAAGCATGACCAAAGGCGACATTCTCAGGTGTGTAAACGTATATAATATTTCATAGTACACACAAGAACAGTCCCCCAAACCCATACACAATATGTATAATTATGCAGTCTACTCAATGAGCAGTGTTGGGTAAAGTAACTTTTACAATTAATTTTCAGTTACTTGTTGAGTTTACAAGTTTTGGGAAGACCCTCATTTAGACAAAATGATCAGGTAAATGGAATATATATCTTACTTGTGACCATGATTGATATTTGCTTTACTCTTTCTATTTGTTTTATAGGTCATTATTAAGATAAGAACTCCATTTACCTGATCATTTTGTCTTAATTAAGGACTTCCTAAAATGTGTGAACTCAACGAGCCAGGTTTCAGACATATCTAGCATATCAGGGTTGGCTAAATGTGCAAGGGCAGTGAGTAGATTGATTTTAGGAAGTAGGCTTCTGATGTAAATATGCATGATTATACTATTATAGAAGTCTGCTTTAGAGAGCCCCTGGGGGGTGGAAATGGCATTCATGGCTACCGGGCCAGGGTTTGGCTGAACATCTGATGAATAAAAAAAGCAGAATGAGGGTGCAGCAAAATGCTTTGAGAATTGGATGTTTAGAGCATTGGGCAGAATGAGTGGAGTGCATTTATGAGCAGGTTGAAATATATCCATGTCCTTATGGGCATATAAGGTTATAATAAGGTGAGTGTATAAAAAAGTGTGGGGACAAAGACGTTATCTGAGGTATACTGAGTGGGACTGGACGATCTACAGTAAAATAGGACAATAAAAGCTAACTCAATGTAACACCCGGCCCAGTAGGGGCTGGCATACATTGTAGAGAGAGATGGACTCTTACACATCTATGAGGAAATATCAGTTATTTATTTGTATATTCGTGTTCTATATATGTATGCAGTGCATGGCATGAAGGTTTACGTATCATTAAAAGAAATGTTCATTTAAGACCAGCAGTTCTCTCCCAGTTTGGCTGTGATAGGTTACATCTTAATAATGATTGAGGTCAGCTGTGTAAGGTGAGCTAGATTAACTCTGTCTATATAATCGGGACAAACTGGGGAAGAGGTGTTGGGCATTGCTATATTGTCGTCGTTATAATCGGGTACGTGAGTTGCAGTTTTCATTAAGGTTGATTCTTTGTTGGTGATTACGAATATATGTGTATGTTCCTTGCCTGGCTTATTACGTGTTATGGATACAATGTGCTTACACTATTTTGCCCTCTCCTTGACAAGAGGCGTACGTAGCGTTTCTGTATATTGCATTTTCTGTATAGGCTATGTGCGCGTTCTATGCTGCGCTTAAGAGCATAGTATTTTCATAGTCTGTAGCCGTGTGCCTTAGCAAGTACATTTGTATGTATACGTGTATATGTACATTTCCGTGGTACGAGTCAGAAGAGGACTTATTATGTACATTCTGTTGTCCTGTTTTTCTACGACTGTGACATTTAACACAAACGAACGATCTACCTGCTTATCGGTCTCTCTCCTTCATCACCAAAAATCGTGACACTCAAATAACAATAAGCGAGGCATATTGACATGAAATGTACATACTTTGAATAAGAGAGAAATAAAAAAATAATAATCAATCAGATAAATACGAAAATTGGTCAGAATTAAATCCTGGAGAGCGCTGCGCATGGACTGTGCACGCGCTGACTCAGTGCTAGTGGATAGTCAAACAGAGATACTGTGTGGTAATGTGTGCCTCCGGTAGATGGGTTTAGGCTGCTCAAATCAGTTCACAGATAAGGGCTGAGTGTTTATGAAGACCAAGTAGGTGAATAATCTAGTGAGTAGAGTGTAGAGGAGTCCCAGGTTCAGCTTGGTAGCTTGAACGGGTGTCACATCCAACAGGATGCTGCCCAAGGGCCCGCTAGTCTGGGCAGTTGGCTAATAGATTAATCTCGTTGGCAACATTGCGTCAGGAGGCATGCTAAAGGGCCGTGTTGAAGGATCCCGTCGGTGGGGCAGTGTAGATGAATCTGTAGAGCTCCAAGCCATCAGCACTGAGTCCAGAGCTGGAGGAAGTGAGGTACTCTAGTCAATGCTCATGGTGTTAGCACAGATCCCCAGTTAGTCGAGAGTTGCTAGCTCAGATCCAATGTTGTACTGTATACTGAATTTAGATGCACGGTTGTGGCTAATTAGCTAAGCTAGGTAGGTAGCTGGCAACTATTTCTAGCTGTCTGGTTAGCTGTAGTGTGCCGGTGAATTGAGGCAGATGGGTAATTCGGTATGTAATTATGCATTGGAATGGCGAAACTCTGCGCATGCTTTGCAACGTGGCTGTATCTTTTATAAAAGTGAAGTGCTGTGAATAATTCCTGGATGCACTGTATATAGAGGCTGTCTAACGATCCATAGTTTGTGAGTTTGCAACCACATTTAGGGCTATACATACATTTTGTTTATGGAAATGTGATTACTTATTCAAAACAACACTGTGGTTTATTTAGAATATAAAAAAGTAGAGTTTGTGAAACTTGTGTAAATGCATAATTACATTAATTGACAAATGTAGAGACTCATCAAGTTCATTTGCATCTGTGATTGTATAGCTGTATGCAAACTAACTGCCTTAATAGGCTATAATTCATATTTTTATGGAAATGTGCCTACTCCTTCAAAACAACAGTTTACTTTAAACAGCCATGTATAACTCCAATAGAGTTGAAGAAATGCATTTCCCCATGAACAGCAAGAGTTGGTCACTTATGTCTTTTATTTTGTATGATGTCAAGCTTGTCATACAACTTCCAATCATAATAGATGTTTTTTAATGTTTTGTCCATCGATAGAATAAAGACGTAAAGGAGTTCAGGAAAAGAGTGTCTTTCTTCTGCACAGATGAAGAGGTCTTTAAAAGAATGGTGACAGAAGAAAATGCTATTGACTGGAGCAGCGATTTACTCTTCTGTGGTAAGCCGAAATTAATTGAATATGAAGGCAAGATTATTTTAATTAGTTGCATCCTAACTATTTTATAATTTCACCATAGTACCAAAGTAATATCTAGAACCTAGTTTTTCAAATGTTCCCATAGGAGGATCAATGAAGGAAAACGTTTGATTCCATATACAGTTGTGCTCATAAGTTTGTATACCCTGGGAGAAATTGAGAAATATCAGCATTGACTATGACAATATTACTTTTCATTCAACAAATCTGACTATTATGTAAGGATATTGATCATATATAACCATTATTATCACATAGTTGTTTGACACACACAGGTTAAAATTGCAGTTAAAGATTATTTTCCCACACTTGTGGATTTTTAAATTGCAATTCATTTCTGTGTATAAATAGTCAATTAGTTTGTAGGCTCTCATATGGATGCACTGAGCCATGGGGAGCAGAGAATAAATGGACTAAAAACCTGCATAATAAAGTACTGGAATTGCATAAAGTTGGAAATAAAAAGAAACCCAGGTAACACTTTATTTTGAGAGTCCATCTCTCGATGCTCTACATATTATCTGCATACTGTCAACAACATTTTAACAAACTATCTACTAACCCTAACCCTAATCCTAACCTTAACCATTCCCCTTATGTTAAACCTAACCTTAACCATTACCCCAAAACATATTCTAAACTTACCCTTACCCTTAAAATACACAATTAGTTGCTTATCAACAGATGGTTTGTTGATAGTTTGTTGATAGTCATATCATCAACAAACTATCTGTAGAGCACATACAGATGGAATGTCAGACTCTCCAAATAAAGTGTAACCGAAACCCAAAGCCTGGCAAATGCCAGTCAGTCCTGTTCAATCACTATTTAGAAATGGAATAATCAGAGACCTCTTGATACCAAGAAAAGGTCAGGTAGAAGAAGAATGATGTCACACAAAATTGCCAGAAGATTTGTTCGGGATAAAACAAAAGTCCACAGGTAACCTCGGGAGACATACTGGCTGCTCTGGAAAAAGACGGTGTGATTGTTTCAAGGAGCACAATATGACAATACTTGAACCAAAAAGCCTGGTTACAATAGGCCCAACAACACCTTCACATGCCTCACAGGGTCTGGAACACTGTGATTTGGAGTGACAAGACCAAATTAGAGCTATATGGTCACAACCATAAGCACTACCTTTGGAGAGGGGTCAACAAGGCCTATAGTGAAAAGAATACCATCCCCACTGTGAAACAGGGTGGTTGCTCATTGATGTTATTTGTGAGCTCTAAAGGCAGGGGGAACCTTGTGAAAATTGATGACAAGTTAAATGTAGCATTTTATCGGCCAAACTAAACAATGACCCAAAGTACAAAAGGCCAAGTTGTCCCTCCAGTGGTTACAGTAGAAAAATGTGAAGGTGGCCATCACAGTCTCCTGACCTTAACATCATCGAGCCACTCTGGGGAGATCTCAAACATGCAGTTTATGCAAGACAACCAAAGACTTTTCACAACCTGGAGGCATTTTGCCAAGACGAATGGGCAGCTATAACACCTGCAAGAATTCGGGGCCTCATAAACAACCATCACACCGTTTTGAGAACTGAGGGTATGCAGACTTTTCAACAGCGGTGTTTTGATTATTTTCTTTGTTGCCATGTTTTGTTTCATGATTGTGCCATTCTTTTATGACCCACAGTTGAATATGAAAAAATACACATTATCCAGGGGTGTGCAAACGTTTGAACACAACTGTAGATCCCTTTTCACAGAGGATACTATGCGGATCCAAACATTGTTGTTCCATAAATGTTTTGCCTGTGGAGACATAACCCATGTGGAGAAATAACCCATTTGGAACTCTTTCTATGAGTGTGTGTGCCATTCAGTCAAGATCTAGATATGTTCTGGGTAAGAAGAAACTAAAACATGTTTTTTCTCTCGTACAGGGGTTGATATCAGAGATGAGCCCATGTTACAAGAAGTATACTCATCTAAGGGGGACAATATGAAATGTTTGGTTCCTTCACATTCTCTGAGGTTATCTGACCCTACGCTCCTGCCACAACTTAACAGGTGATAACATGTGGGCTCTGCTGAATTTTTGTTTTAACATTTTGTAACAGATGTGTTGTAGCAGGTGTAACAGGGGTGGTGTAGCAGGGGTAACAGGTGTGTTGTAGCAGATGTAACACGGGTGGTGTAGCAGGTGTAACAGGTGTGTTGTAGCAGGGGTAACAGGGGTGTAACAGGTGTTGTAGCAGGCACAATGATTGTGTTGTAGCAGGTGTAACAGGGGTGGTGTAGCAGGTGTAACAGGTGTGCTGTAGCAGGTGTAACATAAGTGCTGTAGCAGGTGAAACAGATACATTGGGGAGAACAAGTATTTGATTCACTGCCAATTTTGTAGGTTTTCTTAATTACAATGCATGTAGAGGTCTATAATTTTCATCATAGGTACACTTCAACGGTGAGAGACGGATTCAAAAACAGAAATCCAGAATATCACATTGTATGATTTTTAAATAATTAATTTGCATTTTATTGCAAGTATTTGATCACCTACCAACCAGCTCTCACAGACGTGTTCATTTTTCTTTAAGAAGACCATCTATTCTCAACTCATTACCTGTATTAACTGCATATTTTTGAACTCATTACCTGTGTAACAGACACCTGTCTACACATTTAATCAAACAGACTCCAACCTCTCAAAAAATTGTCCAAGACCATAGAGCTGTGTAAGGACATCAGGGATAAAGCCTTGTAGACCTGCACAAGGCTGGGAATAGGCAAGCAGCTTGGTGAGAAGGCAACAACTGTTGGTGCAATTATTAGAAACTGGAAGAAGTTTAAGATGATGGTCAATCTCCCTCAGTCTGGGGCTCCATGCAAGATCTCATCTCGTGGGGCATCAATGATCATGAGGAAGGTGAGTGATCAGCCCAGAACTACATGGCAGGACCTGGTCAATGAGTTGAAAAGAGCTGGGACCAGTCTCAATGAAAGCCATTATTCACACACTTTGCCATCATGGATTTAAATCCTGCAGTGCAAGCCATGTCCCCCTGCTCTAGATGATCCAGAGGAGGAATGAGAGAAGGTCATGTGGTCTGATAAGACAAATTAGAGCTTTATCATCTAAACTCCACTTGCCGTGTTTGGAGGAAGAAGAAGAATGAGGACAACCCCAAAAACACCATCCCACTTCCCATAAAAAAAGAACACCATCCCAACCGTGAAGCATGGAGGTGGAAACACCAATCTTTGGGGATGCTTTTCTGCAAAGGGGACAGGACTACTGCATCGTATTGAGGGAGGATGGGGCCATGTATTGCGAGATCTTGGCCAACAACCTGCTTCCCTCAGTAAGAGTATTGAAGATGGGTCTTCCAGCATGGCAATGACCCGAAACACGTAGCCAGGGCAACTAAGGAGTGGCTCCATAACAAGCATCTGAAGGTCCTGGATTGCCCTAGCCAGTCACCAGACCTGAACCCAGTAGAAAATCTTTGGAGGGAGCTGAAAGTCCGTATTGCCCAGCGACAGCCCCGAAACCTGAAGGATCTGGAGAAGGTCTGTATGGAGGAGTGGGACAAAATCTTTGCTGCAGTGTGTGCAAACCTGGTCAAAAACTACATGAAACGTATGATCTCTGTAATTGCAAGCAAAGGATTCTGTACCAAATATTGAGTTCTGCTTTTCTGATGTATCAAATACTTATGTCATGCATTTGATGTAGCAGGTGTAACAGTGGTGGTGTAGCAGGTGTAACAGTGGTGGTGATTTGGGCTGATAAACATATTGATGCTTCTTGATTTAAGCACTGCTTTTCACACAGTCTGCCATGAAATAATGATCTCTAGGCTTTCTGATATTGGCATCGCTGGCTCTTCTACTTCCTGGCTCACTTCCTATATCAGTGACAGAAATTATTATATACTTACACAGGATGTTCCTCAAGGTTCGGTTCTTGGCCCATTATTGTTCATCATACGCAGGCATGGACATAAATTCCATTGCTATGCTGACAATATTCAAATCTATCTTACCACCAGCTCTGATAGGCTATCTCTGCCTGACTCACTCACTACATGTATCAGGGACATCAAACATTGGTTGTCCCTGAATTTCCTCAAATTAAATGACAAGAAAACCAAGATAATAGTGATTGGCTCTACTGCCTTAGTCAAAAGGATGGACCAGTCCTTTGATATTGATGGAATTCACTATACGCTTTCGTCATCGATTCATAACCTTGGTGTCTTATTCAATTCAAGTTTATCTTTTGGCTCTCATATCTCTTCTCTTGTTAAACTCTTTTCCATCTTCGTAATATGCTTGTCTACGATCTTATCTCACTTTACCTGTTGCTGAAACTTAAAATTTAATTCATGCATTAATCACATCACGCCTGGACTATTGCAATGCCTTATTTCTTGGTCTTCCCAAAAAAATCATTGCAAGACTACAGTATGTTCAAAACTCTGCAGCAAGAGTCCTCACCTCCACTAGGCATTCTGCTCATGTTACTCCTTTAATTCATGACCTTCACTGGCTACCTGTGGCATCACACATCCACTTTAAGGTATTGCTTCTAACATTTAAAGCATTAATTAATTTTTTTTTAATTTAACCTTTATTTAACCAGGTAAGTTGACTAAGAACAATTTCTTATTTACAGCAACGACCTGGGAGCAATTAGGGTAAAGTGTCTTGCCCAAGGACACAACGACATTTGGCTCAGTCGGGAATCGAACTGGCAACCTTCTGACTACAAGTCTGACTCCCTACCCACTGAGCCATCTGCGCCCC
>JACXGM010004275.1:0-38286 GCA_016801145.1 Umbra pygmaea | reverse complement strand
ACAAATCACCCTGCAACCAAATCTTTTTTCTCCCCAAAAAAACTCAAACATTTTAAATTGCTCTCTAGTCGGTTTACTATACTGTAAGCAGATACATTATTGCATGTTTTGAACGTTTCTGAACAAACATCTGAACAAACTTCGAGGGAGACTTTTATTTTTGGGGGTGGGGTATTTAACTATTGTTGATTAGACACTAGGGAGCTAGGGGGACAAGTATGTAAGGGGATATAGAGGTAGGGCACAGACATTCGACTGAAGAGGGGATCAAATCTCCTTCGTCAGGATGTGTGGTTGAAAATATTTTATTATTATCACTTGTTTGGTAAATTATGAATTTCATGTTTTATTAAAATAATAAAATAAACATGTAATTAACAAATCCCTCAAGTCATTTCACAAGATGTAAACCTCTACTATTAAAAACATTGCATGTTGTACCGGAGTTACAAGTGATCTAAGTTTCTGACGCCTGTCTACACATTGCCCTGGCGTCTGCAGTTTGAGCCCCGGTTCGCCCAACTGTCTGTTCCCCCTACCAGTCTTCTAAAGAACACTTCCCCAAGAAATAAAGAAAAGGAGATCCCCGTGGTGTAATGGGCCAAGTCGCTGCATTGCAAAACAGTCCAGATCATAATGTGGGTTCTCTGACTTACCCCAGGCCTCCAGCATGAGGCAGCGCAAATTGGCATGGTGCTCCCCGGGATTTGGAATAGATAAATCGGATTATCTTCCTTGCTAAATTGCTCTCCTGCGACTCGTCCTACCGGTCACCTGTAAATTTAGTCACGAAAGTATAGTTGGTGAGCATAATCCAGTGGTTCTTTAACCTCTCCTCCCATCTCACAGTTCTGCTGTAGCCCTGAACTAGCTTACCTGATTCAAGCAGGTAAGGGCAAGTTGATTCAAGTTGATTCTGGTGTGCTAGCTCTGTGATACATCTAATATATGGCATGGCTGGGGTCCCCAGAAGAGGTTTGATAACCAATGGAGTCATCATCCCGTACATTAGCTGCCTAAAAGCTTTCGTGTTGTAGTAGCAGTGCAAAAAGAATCTTCCAGCTAATCAAACTGAGGTTAGATGAAACATGCCTGCCCCCACATCCCGCAACTGTCCTAGGGGTTACAGAGCTACTGACAAGGAAGGTCAGTGGGAATTGTGAGGGGAGAAATATAGCAAAAAAATATAATAAATATTGCTTGTCAGGCATTTGTTCTTTAATCGTTTCGAACCTTTAAATAATTGTGTAGATTTGCACAAAATATAAAATATCATGATGCCTTGGTATCTACACTCACCTAAAGGATTTTTAGGAACACCATACTAATACTGTGTTTAACCCCCTTTCGCCTTCAGAACTGCCTTGATTCTACGTGGCATTGATTCAACAAGGTGCCGAAAGCATTCTTTAGAAATGTTGGCCCATATTGACAGATAGCATCTTGCAGTTGATGGAGATTTGTGGGATGCACATCCAGGGCACGAAGCTCCCGTTCCACCACATCCCAAAGAGGCTCTATTGGGTTGAGATCTGGTGACTGTGGGGGCCGTTTTTGTACAGTGAACCCATTGTCATGTTCAAGAAACCAATTTGAAAGGATTCGAGCTTTGTGACATGGTGCATTATCCTGCTGGAAGTAGCCATAAGAGGATGGGTACATGGTGGCCATAAAGGGATGGACATGGTCAAAAGAAATGCTCAGGTAGGCCGTGGCGATGCCCAATTGGCACTAAGGGGCTTAAAGTGTGCCAAGAAAACATCCCCCACACCATTACACCACCACCACCAGCGTGCACATTGGTAAGAAGGCATGATGGATCCATGTTCTCATTCTATTTACGCCAAATTCTGACTCATCTGAGAACAGAAATCAAGACTCATCAGACCAGGCAACATTTTTCCAGTCTTCAACTGTCCAATTTTGGTGAGCTCTTGCAAATTGTAGCCTCTTTTTCCTATTTGTAGTGGAGAAGAGTGGTACCTGGTGGGGTCTTCTGCTGTTGTAGCCCATCCGCCTCAAGGTTGTGCGTGTTTTGGCTTCACAAATGCTTTGCTGAATACCTCGGTTGTAACAAGTGGTTATTTAAGTCAAAGTTGCTCTTCTATCAGCTTGAAGCAGTCGGCCCATTCTCCTCTGACCTCTAGCATTTTTGCCAACAGGACTGCTGCATACTGCATGTTTTTCCCTTTTCACACCATTCTTTGTAAACCATAGAAATGGTTGTGCATGAAAATCCCAGTAACTGAGCAGATTGTGAAATACTCAGACCGGCTCGTCTGGCACCAACAACCATGCCACGCTCAAAATTGCTTAAATCACCTTTTTCCCATTCTGACATTCAGTTTGGAGTTCAGGAGATTGTCTTGACCAGGACCACACCCCTAAATGCATTGAAGCAACTGCCATGTGATTGGTTGAGTAGATCATTGTATTAATGAGAAATTGACTGGGTGTTCCTAATAATCCCTCAGGTGAGTGTACATCACTAATAAAAGGACCTATTGTTGCACACTCATTGGTAGGGGCACAGGATGGTCCAATTAACCCACAATAGTTTTTTCCCCACAGCATTGGGACACTTAGAAATTGAGGAATTTAAGTTTAGAGAGGCAGGGGATCATTTGGAATGGTCCCCTTTTCACCTTCCAAAAGATATATATTGAAAAGTACTGAGCTAAGGCAAAGATCAGGGCTGCCATCTAGTGGTCAACTGTTACAATAAACATCTGGAACTGAGATAATAGAAGCAAACATGGTGTCAAAATTTGAGTTTAATGTTAACAGAAATCAATTATAAAAGTGAGTAGGGAAGACAGAGTATAGTCTATACTGGTTTATACATGTATTCATAATTTTTATGAATTTATTTTTTTCACTTCCAATATTAAGACAGGGTTTTGCTGATGAGCCTTTCTTAATGGAAAAACCTGGACACTCCTGATCTTAACGTCAGAAGGTTATGGTTACTTTCAAGTTTTAGAGTTTGGTTATGGTAAGGGTTAGCTTAAGCTTTTGCTTAGTCATTTCACATGTCAGTAGTCTCCTTTCAGTCTTTGAGTTGCCTAAACACAGAAGAACCAAAAAGTGGGAATTATGGAGATGTTCCAACATTCTCCAGGGCTGGGATTCCCATGCCACTCACCTGGTTTTCCCAGAGCTTTCAATTGGAACTACCTTGTTCAATTACTTAAACTAATCACGCCTTGGATTTTGAATAAGGTATTTTGGGGTTAAACACATGCCCTCTAGTAAGGAACTGAATTAAACCTGGGAGGTAACTACAAGGTGAATGCAATTAACTACCAGGTAGTAGGGCTGGTACGATATGCTTGTCGCAATACAATTTGCACTCCAGAGCCCGTTCACCTGGCAACAGTATATAATGCCCGCAACACAAACTTAGATATTTCATTTCAAAATAATAGCGCTCCTCATTCATTATAATAATCATTATTTGTTCACACCATAGATAGGTAGTGGGTCCATGTTCATGTGTTATCACAATTAGGATATTATGGTTAACAACAGACTCTAGTGAATGATTTTCAAATGTACTTGTTTTTTATGAGACACTGACAATATATTAAATCAATTTGTGTACAACTTATTTGTTAATATTTTTAACAATCAGTCATTAAAAACATGTTAAATGTGCCATTTTTGCTATCACATACTCTTATTATTTCTTTACACATAATACAATTGATTTTGGTCACAATTCACTAGCTTTACAATGAATTAAGAATGTTTATTGCAATGAATTACAACTAGCGCTATTAGTTTGAAATTAAATATCCGACTTGTTGGGGGCATTATATACTGTTGCCAGGCGAACAAGCTCTGGAGTGCATATTGTATCGCGATACGCATATCATACCAGCCCTACCAGGTAGAATAAAAAAGCAGCAGCACTCTGGGTCCTAAAGCTTGGAGCGCCCCGAATTTTGACCTTACTAGAAAGTGATATATTGACTTGGTTCATAATGTACCATTCCATTTACACAGACCATTACAAATTCTCTGGCGTTCCCATACATTTCCTATTTTTTGTTCTAGCCCTAAAACAACAAATCTGATTCAGTTGGTATAGTTGACCAAAAATAGGTTTTGGAAACCTGGGCCGATCATTGCAGAGCAGCCTGGTCAGCCTCGATCCTGAAAGAGCCGAAATGTATTCAAGTTTTTTTTTATTGAGTGGGGACAGTGAAGAGGCCTTACCATTGAGACAATACAGTGATTTTACATGTCAGAAGGACATGGGTCAGACTGAAACCACACATATGTTGTCAGTGTGTGAGTGAGTGTGTGCGAGTGTGTGCGAGTGTGTGCGAGTGTGTGCGAGTGTGTGCGAGTGTGTGCGAGTGTGTGCGAGTGTGTGAGTGAGTGTGAGTGAGTGTGTGAGTGAGTGTGTGAGTGAGTGTGTGCGAGTGTGAGTGAGTGTGAGTGAGTGTGAGTGAGTGTGAGTGAGTGTGAGTGTGTGAGTGAGTGAGAGTGTGTGAGTGAGTGAGAGTGTGTGAGTGAGTGAGAGTGTGTGAGTGAGTGAGAGTGTGTGAGTGAGTGAGAGTGTGTGAGTGTGTGTGAGTGTGTGAAGGGGTCTGTAGCATTAACCACTGAACCACTCAGAGAACAGGCCAAACTCATTCCAGTTTCCCACTTCTAACAATTTTTTTCTAAAATGATATAAATGTTAAAAAATATGTACCGGTATATCAAACAGAAGTGTTTCAGCCCACCCGTACAGAGTTGAAAAGCTGTGCTGTGTAGAAGACCTTACAGGACAGACTGGTAATTCCTCAGTGGAAAAAACACCCACAGAAAGAATAAGAGATAATAACAGAAGCCTCTTCTCTTTATATGTTTTAGTCTGCTTCCTCCTGAACTCTGACCTCCTAACCCAGGATGTTGATTTGAGAATGCTCAGTCCAATGTGACCCCCTCAGGCAGTTCCACTACCACAGGCTCACAATCATCAAGGTCTGCCTCAAAGTCCCAGCTGAACTTCTTGGTCAGGTGGGCCTTGAACTTCTCCGCTCTCCTCCAGAGGGTGCTGTTGACACCCGGGCCGTTGGCAAACTGGAAGAAGTCCTGTAAAAGTGCAAGAAAAACAGAGAGAAAGTCAGACAACAGCGAACAAACACCCACAGCGTGCAAAATACAGAGTCTTTAGCTAAATACATTGCAGAAAACACTTGGACTCAGGCCACCTCACCTGCAGTGTGGAAGTGAGGAAGTTGTCCTTGGACACGATGTCCACAAAGAAGTCAGGTGGGATCTCCCCCAGCTGGTGGTAGAGCACAGCGATGAGGCCAAGGTACAGATCGGGCCTCTGGCGCATGGCCTCCTCACTGCGGCACAGCAGGGTCAGCAAGGACTTCCAGTGTTCAAAGCCCTCGTACACATTCCCGATGAGGAAGCACACGAATGCAAACTGCAGCTCACCTGGATGGAAGAATGAAGAGAGGAAAAGTATGTTCTTATGATATGCTCCATACAGGTATGTAGGCCGGAAAAAATGAATGGCATGCCTGTCCCTTGTCACTCACCCAGCACGTTTAGAGGCTTCTGCTGGTGGTGCGTCTCTAGCAGGGTTTCCAGGGCGTAGCTCAGGTCCATGTTGCACTGTGTGATCTGGGCTGGCGTGGCCCCAGGTGGGTAGGTCTTTCTGGGGATTGGGGAAAAGCGCAGTGCCGTGCCCTCCCTCAGCTTCATCCTGGGCAGCTTGTCCAGGCCCTCCTTCATGCTCTGGCATGCCGTGTCGTTCCGGGGCAGGTTCTGCTCCTCGCGGTCCTTGGTGTGTGTGAGCTGAACCTCAGGGATCACATCGCTGAAGGCACACACGCGGCCAGATAGAGGCTGCAACTGGGTTGCTAATTCCTGGTTCACCTTGTCAGTCAGGGAGACCCACTTGCGCATCACCTCATAAGGGTAGGGTCCAAGGAAAGGGTCCAGGTCTTGAAGGCCTGCCCGCACACGATCAACCTCCACTTGGTTTTCAGAGGCAGAGAAGTCCATATCCTCCTCTTTAGGGTCCCAGTTGGCCATCAGGATCTCCCTGGGCTTCAGTGTGAGAAAAAGGCCTGTTCTGGGTCCCGTGGTTCCCCCAGAGCCTACTGCACTGAATGAGCTGTAGTGGAGGAAGTGCAGGCCAGGTGGGATCATCTTCACGCCACGGAAGCGAGGCCCGACCTGCCAGCACTTGTAGTCGATGCCCAGCTCTGTACCCTCTGGGACCCCAAGCAGCACTAGGGTGGCCCCCTCCTCAAACAGACTGCGTGCCACCTCGGGATCCATGTCCGTGGCCATGGCTTTTCAGAGATAGGAATGATTGAAAGGTAAACTCTAGGTTAGTTCTTTGAACACCATCGTGAATAATTTTAAAAAGAAACCTAGTAATAAGTATACTGGACATGACAAATCTGCTTTATTTGATATTGAGCTAGCAAGGTAGAAAGCTCAAGTAGCCAATTACTTCCATTAGACATTTAAAAATAAACCCTGAGGGGGTGTGCCTTATAACCCACTAAGGGTGGGCCTTAGGAACAGATTTATGTAGATTTCATGAATATTGGTTATATACCACAACCCCTAAGTGTGACTTACTGCTAGAATTAATCAGTAACCATTGCAACTTGAATATTAATTTAATGGTTTTGGTCAATATCTAAGTAATATACCGAGACATTCAGTCAATGTGCATACACACCACGCAAACAAAGCGCAAACAACCTGATTAAAGTTCGTGGTCGTACCGTTCTATGGACCAGAATTGGGTATGAGCTCCTCTGTGTATTCGAGTTTCTACAACGATGCCTTACACCGTACCTTGTTTGGCGCAGCTCATAACATGTGCATACACACTTCCAATGTTATTAGCTGAGGGGGTAGATGCCGCGAGTGTGATCTACCACAGGTAGCATTCCGTTTAGACAACGCAAATATTCAGCGCCAGCCCCATCTGCATCTGCGACCAGCTTGTCAGTGGAAAGGAAACGACTAGCCTAAAGTCTTCCATCACTGATAGAAACAAAGGCAGATACCCCACCGAGTGTATCCCCATGGGCAGACAGTAAAAGCAAATGGACCGACATTTTCACGACTTTCCTTTTGATTAACATCTAATCTCAAACGTTTTCCATTTGTAAACAACTGTCTTGGTTTGATTACTTAGCAAGCTAGTTATCTATTAAAAATGTTGTTTTCTACAAAATGTGTTCTTCGTGTGGAAATTAGATTCACGTGTTTCAAAAAATATTATTTTTAAGAAAAATCCCTGTACATGTACCTGAGTTTGTAGCAATGTTCACACGATGCGACTCCGTTCATGTAAACATCACTGTGCGTGCGGCATATATTTCCCCACAGACACAAACCCTAGGATAAGAACGTTCCGTTTTTCACTAGAGGTCAAATTATACAGACACAAAATCAGATTATACAGCCAAAGTCAAAATTGCTAAAAATATTTTTGTTTTAATTTAAGGCGAGTCACGAGGTAAACGGTAAGTTTAAGATAAGGTTTACAATGTAGCCTATTTATCCTCCACCCATTATACTGATATAAGGAATATAATTTAGTCTACTTGGACTTTTCATATCAGTAGATGAACAATAGCTCATTTATATCCATTTTTTATTATTACACAAATAAACCAAAATTTGTTTTTGGTACAGTAGCTTGAATAACTTTTTTAACATTGTATAAACGGCACCAACATACATGTTTAGGAAACAAAGAATACAATCATTGGAATATGGGATAACATTTTATAAAATGCATGCGGATTTATATTGTAATTGCATTATAACCCATCTTCTCCAAACATCTCATTTAGATGATCCGTGATTAACTAGCTTATAAGTTGCTGAGGACACAAAGAAAAGAAACAGAGAGGAACTTACAGGATATAGAACTATGGTTCCACTTTACAAAATGAGAACGAAGTTAAACACCTACGTGCGTTTTTTAATATAATATTTTTTTCGAAGTGGATATAACAAAACATGTTGTTTTATTCATTCATTTTGTTCAAATGAACATATACTCTGTAGCTTCTGCCAACAGTTTATCAGTGCTCTGATGAGGCGCATCTTTTTTCTCTTCTTTTTACATCTCTGTGAGGTCGCACACGATGCAGCTGTCTTCTGTCTTCTCACCTTAAAGAAAGCAAAGCCAAAACACTGAAGATCATGTATCATTATGTCAAACATCAACGTTGACGGATTCTCCATTGTATCACTCCAAATGGAGGTTTCAAGTTTAATAAAATAACCAGTTGAAACAATTAAAGTGTTCACCCTTCTGTTAAAAAATAGGATATGGCTGGAAAAATGTAACCCATCTGAAATTCCTGAAAAATAACTTAAGGTGCATTAAAGTGTGCACAATGGTTTCAGTCTGCATGGCTTATACATTTATGTTGTATTCAAATATCTGAGGAAAAGAAGATAAACTGAGGTTCTAATAAGGAAGCTCTGCAGTCACATCATCTATATCAGTGGTTCTCAACCCTCTCCTCAGGGTCCCCCAGACATGCCATGTTTTTGTTTTCACCCTGAAATGGCACACCTGATTCAATTAGTCAACTACACATTAAGCCTTTGGTTTATTAATCAGCTGTGTCATTTCAGGGTTAAAACAAAAACATGGCCTGTCTGGGGGTCCCCAATGAGAGGGTTCAGAACCACTGCTCTATATTAAACATGTTTCCAGTCGAAAAGTCCCACCTTGCAGACAAATAATTTAGAAAACATGTGACATCCAATTCTAGCCTATTAAAACAGATATCGTGCATCCACCTCCCCATGCACGCCGACCTGCGGCACGCCGAAATAAACATGATTTTGATTCGGTTAGGTGATTTGTGAAGGACAGGCTGAGATCACTCTTTTCTAAAGCACACTGTGTCCTTGGAAAAGCGTGGCAATTTCAATGAGGGGGGTCATGTGACGGGAGTGGACCTTAAAACCAACATCATAATTTGTATTCTTCAAGAAATAATGGCTACATGTAAGGTTCCAAAATATAGGAGTACCCCTTTAAAAGTACACCCACCTGGACAGTGCTATTGCAGTTCTCACTTATCAGGTCTTGCATCATCACCACTGGCTTCTCCATGCCCTCCAGCTGTTTTCTGCCTGTCCCGTGGCGCTGGCACAGGAACTGGTGCGCCAAACCATGGATCGAGCGCAAAATATCAGGTGCCTGTCGTTATTAATATATGAATAAAGTGCATTAGGCCAACTGTCAAATGAGAATTACAGTGGTCAAACATGTTGGTTTAATACTTATTTTCTTGTCATTAGATGCTCATTTTATTCTATAGCTACAATGCATTAAGTAACCAAGAAACTGTATTTCGAAGCAATACAAGGTCATTAAGATACATGTGTTCACACTTTGTTTCTTAAGCACGGGAGTTATCTAATTCCCCTGTCCGTGGTGCTGAAACAGAAGCGCTCATTCTCTATATTCAAGGTGCTAGAGCACATGCGCCATAGTGCACATGCGCCCTCAGTGTTTGTGTGTGTTTGTGCGCGTGTGTGCACTACCTTTCCCGAGGGACAACAGTCCCTCTCTTTCGATGTGTCGAACGTGCCGGTCAGATTCTGTTCCAAGAATGCAAAAATGTATGTTAGACAACATAAGGATAAAATGCATGAGGCAAACCAGAGGAGGGCAGTCAAAAACAAGTATTCACTGTACAGACACACCCACTTCTCCGAGTGTAGGTGCCACTCAGCCGCGGTCGGTGGATCTTAATTGGGGAGGACGGGCTCGTATTACGCTCGGAACCGGAGTGAATGGAATGGTGCGCAACGAATAAAACCAATTGTTTTTTTGATTTGCACACATTCCATTCACTCCGGTTCTGAGCGTAATACGAGCCCGTCCTCCCCAATTAAGATCCTGCCACTGCTGACTCGATAATCAATATGGTACCAGGTTTATAGAATGTTTTGCTGACATTCCATATGACACCAAGCAATTCAAATATACAATAACAAATGTATAACAAAATTAACAAAGATAAGAGTAAAAACATATTTGATCGAATTAGCAGCTACTTTTTGAAGGACCACATACCAAGTTCTGAAGTTCAACGAAGATGAGTTCTCTGTATGACTCGAGTATCTCGTTGTAGTTGCACCTGCGCCTACAGTAGTTGCAACTGCAGGATACACCCAACAGCAGAAACACCACAACCGTACGGAGCACAGGCCCGTTCACACACTGAAACATTGATTAACGTGCTGGTTATAGGACATGCATGGCAGTAAGTTTGTTTTCATGCACGTTACAGACTTGCTGTTTAAAACGGTTAACATAGGCATAAATAAAATGTGTTTTTCTGCGCACGACCATGCGTACACTGTGCCTAACAGCTATGTTAAATGTTTATTATGGAGAAAAAAGCAAAACATTTGGTTTTATATTTTAACTACATGGACATAATCTCCAGGTGTTTTTCAATAACCCACGGAGGCACCGCCGTTACGCATGTAAATGCATCACGTCCTAGAAGGGAATGGCCACTTACCATTTATCATTTTCTATAGTATGTTCTTCAGATGAGCAAATCCATTTGTTCGGGAGCCAGCAAGAGCCGCGGGAGTTATTCATTGTTGGCCTGCATACATTGTGTCCAAACGGTAAGTAGCTTATAAATGCGCTTTCATGGAAAATTCAACGCGTTGGCATGCGCACCCTGGATGTGCAGTGGTTTTGTCGAAGTTCAGCTGTTACCACCATTTCCGAAATCCCGTTGGCGTCTCTAATTTCCCTCTTCGTCATGGGTTGCTGGCGGTGGGCTTAGAATTTCACCGAACTCCAGTCCCATCAAGTCAAAGAAAACTTCCGCGATCAATCACTTCTTTCGGTTTCGTAGGAGAGCAATTATAGGCGCAGGATATCCCAGTGGCCAGGTTGTGGTTAGATGCGCCTCAATCAGCGGGATATGGACACTTTTACAAACATGAAATCGTTTTTCAATTTTATAGATTAGAATTTTCAAAAGTTTGCATGAAAATATTTGCAAGCAAATACACTTGATATCTGTATACAGTTTTGTTTGAAAATCTGAAACGTAAGACATTGATAGATCTGTGCAGTAGGACTGGATCTTTGCGTTTAGTTGTATTCACGGAGAAAAGTTCATGGATAGTTGGTGGTGGTTCCTCATGAAGTTACAGTTGCTCAATAAGCATGCCTATATCCTCTTCCAGAACAAACCCTCAAATGGAAAATGACAAACTGATGTTAGAGCAGTACAAGACACACAGTTTATTAAAAATGACTGTTCTACACTAAAAACTTTTACAATCTTATTGCCTGCTCTTCCTCTAGATGAGATCACACTATTGTGATCCTTGAGCCAACTTATAAACATCTGTGGAAACATCTGTGAAAAATATATTGGTTTTTAAGTACATCTTATGTTCAAGAAACTTAATTGGTCAGGTTTGTCAATATTCAGTTTTTGTTTATTAAGCAATCCTCGTGAGCAGTTTTAAACATGTGTAACTCATACACACAGCAAATGCTAGAACTAACTGGCGTATATCTCCATCAAGCAAGATACTCATTTTTGTTTTAACAAGAAGTAAAAATCATGGTCAAGTTAATTTTATATTCACACATTTCTTTACACGGCTGGTATGGGGTTCTTTGCTAAAAGAATACACACTGGTTTAAACAATCATTGTAAAGCTCTTTGCCATAAAAAAAAACAAGAACCAAGCAGGATAAGAAGATTCATTTGGACGACGTGAGCTCACAATATCATGAAAAGTAAAAGCTCAACAACATTTCCGGTCTTCTACTTTTCCCTAAAGCACTGTGCTTTCATACCCTGCAGACATTAATTTGTAACCATTCACACAGTGTACTGCTAGTGAACCATGGGCCACTCATGAAGTCTGTGTGTGTGTGTGTGTGTGTGTTTGTGTGTAGACTGCAAATACTCATGAAGATATAACAAGGTGACACTAAAGATTTGGGATTTGTCCCTGTTTAGAAAACACATATCCATACTATATACACATGGTGTATGTTTTTTCAGCTTATTCCTCAGAAGGTGTTTTTTATCTTGGAGGCGACCTGTGCTAGAATCTCTCCTATCTTCTTCTGCCAGTGAAGGACGTGTTTGGACTCAGCACACCACAGCTCTCCATGACGCGGCTCAGCATTCTCACAGCGCTTACGCACCTCCTCTTGTTGCTCCTTAAGGGGACACACAGGGGAAATGTGAGAGATGCACGCAGGCAGACAGAAACAATCACTCATTCACAGCTGCACAACCTCTTTCTTGCACGTGCCCATACCTCAGTGCCGTGCTGCAACTCAAACTTATAGAATAGAGCCCAGGCGTCTCCGAGGTCAGGCTCAATCTTCACTGTCCTCAGGAACCACTCTCTGGCCTTGGTGATCTTCCGCTCACTCCAGAACAGCCTGGGATAAGTAAAAAACAGTCTTGTTGGTTGCATTCCAAATGATGATTAAGACATGTCAGACATTCTGGTAGAGTGAAATGAAAGGAGGGATGGTCTACATTCAGGTTAGGGGATACCATCATGTTTTGTGACAAAAGTGTAAGTGAGTTTAAAGACAGAGTTTCTTTAGTATGAGGACTATTGAACTTTTTTAATCATCGTAGAATGTGCCTCACTTGAATGTGATCTAGCCGTATTATCCATTGGTCAGCTTTCTAAAAAGAGACATTACAAGACTTCTAAAAATCAGGCCATGTGAACATGTTTCATTTTAAATAGCCAAATCACATCACACCAAATGGAGTTAATTTCACGCTGACATGCCCTGATCATCTTTATCGATGTTGAGCTATCATAAGGGTTTTGTTTGTAGTGGTTGTTTAAAGAAATCAATGGATTACAGTTTCTTGGCCAATAGCCATCTTTTAGGGAGAGAAACCACCTAACATAAAAGTGCTATTCATTGTTTTTCTTTTCAGTTTGAACTGTAATGAAACACTTGTTATTAATCAGAACGCATTTTGTTTGGTGAAAACATTTGCATAATTTCTTCTTTCATATTTAAATATACTTGCATGAAAATCTGTTGTTAATTGGTTGGTAATCTAACTTGTGCAAGCAAAGGGCAGTGAAACATTTTGTGAAGAGAGAGAGAGGAGTTTGAGGGGAGTTATCAACTGAAGGAATGAAAGCAAAGAGGAGTGCCGACATGTTTTGAAAAGAAAACAGTTGAAAGTACAGCAAAGGGGAGTGTGTGTGACAGAGTGAGGACAAATAAGGACATTTGATCTTGTGTTGTGTGTGTGTGTGTGTGTGTGTTTCGTACTTAGCTACAGCCAGCAGAACATGGGGGTCATGTTCGCACTTCTTCAGAGCGTCAACACTCTTCGTCTTCCTCTGAGGCCTTGCCTCCAAAAACACAGCTTCAGCCCAAAGTATACCTGCACAAAGACAGCAAGGTAACAATAAAGTAACACTGTCTATGCAGTACATGATATAACACACGTTTAAGTATTTGATGTTATGCAGCCAATAGAGTGGCTCTCAATAGACACTCCCAATTCTGGTGGACCCTGGTTCAATTGTGGCCGTAAGTAGCCTATAAGGCTACTGACAGAAATCAGCAGAGTGATAGCCATTGGCTCAATCAGTAAAATAACAATCTCCCACTACACCCCTCCCTTCAAGCCCTGGGTGCAGCTGTTAATACTCCCCCAGTAACGACCCTGCAGTGGTTTTTTTTGGTAAATTTAAACAAAGGCAAAAACAGATTGCCTTGTTTAATCCTTTTCTAAAGGCAATCTTCAAGTGAATGTTGTCCCTGGTTCGTGTGCTCTAAGTGACATGGGCTGTTTGCCAGTTTGTGCTTTACTTGATTTGGGTAATTAATTAGGTCACTAACTGGGTGGGATCTCCCCTCACCAGGTTGTCTATGGCACCAATAAAAAAACAGCATACACTTGCATACAAAAAAAATGTAAACCAGCATACAATAAGCCCTCTGTGCAATTGGTTTGTTACAACAGGAAATCAGAATGGATTTAATGATGCCACTGATCAACACAAAAGAAATCAGCAATTATTATTATTTTTTATATTTATTTATAACAATAATAACAGTATGTACAGATTTTCTTTACCCTCTCCCCAGAATCCCCAACAAACCCAATAATCTCCCCAGCCCTCCCCTCCGTCCAGCACAGCTGACCCTCCCCCCAATGCCCATCCCTCCCCACACCCAGTCCTCAAACCTGTCCCCCACACAGACAACCCTTAAGAAATACACAGCATGAGTCAGAGACAAAAAATAACTAAATAAATTAAGAGGGCAGAGGATAAAACAGGGAGATCACAAAAAACTAAAATAAACAATATCTTTATTTTTTTCAAATTAAATCAAATTAAATATAGAAAATTCTTTGACTTAGGGCATGTCAGAGGGGAGCCTCTGCAAGCTATTAAAATAAGAAATAAAAATTTGCCATACATCTACCAATTTGGAATGTGATCCCCTCAGTGACCAGTTCATTTTCTGAAGTTGCAAAAAAATTCAACTAAATAAACAATGTCCCTCAGCCATTGAGAAATTGAGGGAGGCTGGGAAGACTTCCACTGTAACAGACTACTATGTCGAGCTAGTAGTGATGTAAAGGCAACAATGTCGGCATTTTAATGGCTAAATGAGAACAAGTCTTCTGGAACCCCAAAAACAGCTATCAGGGGACCGGGGAGCAGGCGAATTTGAATTACTTTAATTTGAAAATCAGCCTTCAAGTGAGTGAATAGTGGAGCAAAGTTGGCAAAAAAGAGGGTAGATAACGAGCGAGTCACATTCACTCCAAGGTACTTGAAGCCAGAGTGGTTAAGCTGAAAGGGCAAGTCTATCTGCAGGAGCTGCAATCTTTCTAAATTAATTCCAAAAATAAAATATAAAGATTGCATAACCATTCCCCTCGTTTGCTATGACAAACCTGAATAATAATTAGTACTATGGACCCTAACTGTGTGAAAATAAGGTGTTTGAAATCATTTCTGGTTAAATAAACCTCTCTATGAAGACCCACATTTGGGTATTTCAAATCCTACCAAAACCTTGATCATGAAGACTAAAATCCAGAATAAGATTCTTCAATAGAGCGAATCAAGGGTAGGATATGAGAACATTTGCAAGGCATTGAATCAGGGTCAGAAATGAACACCCACCAAGTGCCAAATGTGGGTAGATTTTTAGTTTGGCAAGTAAATCACAGAAGGCTATCCGCCACACTGGCATGTACATGTTTGTATTAAAATTGTCATGTAATAAAATCTTGCATGATGTTTCGGAAGAACTGACTCATGTTTGCAAGCAGTGTTGTGGAGTAGTCAGACAATTTTTTGTGGTAACAAGTGACCTAACGCCTTAGTTT
This sequence comes from Umbra pygmaea, assembly GCA_016801145.1. Lineage (NCBI taxonomy): Eukaryota > Metazoa > Chordata > Actinopteri > Esociformes > Umbridae > Umbra > Umbra pygmaea. The sequence goes on along the minus strand of JACXGM010004275.1, from coordinate 22,885 downwards.
CTTAATTCAAGTAATCAGTTATTACTTTAAAAAAGAGACAATTAGAAGGTTTATAGTGGCAGTTAGGACACAAGAAATCTACACCACTGGTTCGAGCCGGACTATGGGTTCTCTGACTTTCCCTGGGCCTATTGCATGGGTGTTCCCGGTCTGCAGTGGTCAGTACCTATCAAAAGTGGTCCAAGGAGGGGGTTCGTTGTGGCATAGGGGCCTAAGTAGCAGCAATGCATGACAGTCTGTGTCATGATAGTCACAGGTTCAAGACCGACTATGGGTTGTCTGACTTTCCCGGGCTTCCTGCACGAGGCAGCGCACATTGGCATAGCGCTGCCCGGGATTTGGGTTAGATAACTCAGATTATCTATCCTGCCACATTGCTTTCCAGAGACTCCTTGTCCAGATCGGGAGCCTGTGGGTTCAATTGTAAAAGTATAGTTGGTAAACCTAATCATCCCGTGCTTGATCTGACTAAAGGCTTCCGTGTTGCATTCACAGTGTAAAAAAATCAGCAAATATGCAACGTGTTTGGATGAACCATGTGCGCGCCCTTATGCCATCCCACAGATCTGTTCAGGGAGTTTGGGAGCTGCCAACAAGGCAGGATAAAAGGGAAATTAGGAAAAAAATATGTTTTTGAAAATCACAAAATATAAAAAGAAAAAACAACAATTAGTTACATTTACATATTATATCCCTTCCTCTGTTTTAAAATACAAGTAACACACACAGCATCTCGATGTGGACGGAGTGCCCACTAGCCCTAAAATGACCCAGCAGCAAATGAATACAAATGTTGAGAAAATTACTATATCATTTAGTACTACAGCCTACTATCCAATGTGATATTATTACAAATTCCCATAAATTGATGACTGATAATGTTTTTAGAATTAGACATAATCTGATGTATGAATCTGTTGTAATAGCATATTCATGTAACACATGTATTAAATTCATTGCTAATAATTAGAGTTTTTGTGAAAAGAGTATCATCAATAAACAATAAAAACAGGCCTATTCCTGATATTTGGCAAACTACCAATAGCTGGAAGGAAGATTTTTGGTTTTGCCTTAATAGGCTAATGTTAACTTATATGGTTCCCGTTGCGTTCCCTGCTATGTTTTGCAACTCTTGGATGAAGGGGTGATGTTGACCGTCTATCATGTTAGTGAAGAAGAAACTCATATTTTTCACTTTGCTGTGCACTGACCGGTTTTCAGATGTTGGGAGCGAGAGTCTCTAGTGTTTGAATGCATGTAAACATGTTGTCAGACCGATTGTAGCATATTCGTGCCAATAAAATTGTAATCAGAACAATTGTATTTGTTCTCTATTATTATCCATTTATTACAGTAGCATTACTAGGAGTCAAATACCATTACACACTGTCGGTTCTATCTTGGATCCAGTGCAATTAACTTTTTACACCGACGCACGTATCACACACATCGCTTCTCATCTACACAGATGTAGCAGTTTCCATTTTTGCAAACCCATACAAAATTACAAGGAAAAATATTACTACGAGGGAAATTGTGGTGCCCATGAAAATGTGAAAAATAGGCATAAATCTAGTGTACACATTTACCCAAATTATTCGGGCTGAATTATTTGTACTGATATACATCAACTGCAAAGGAACCCATTCAATCAACATACAAATCATTTGCAATGCTCACAGGTGGACAAAGTGCTGAGTACAAGTACTTTTCTGAGTAAATCTGAGTTCACAAGTTTTGGAAAGTCCCTACTGAAGAACAAAATTATCAGGTAAAGGGTGTTCATATCTTACCGGTGACAATGATTTATATTTTCTTTACTCTTTGTATTAGTTTTATAGGTCAAAGTTAGGATATGAACTCCCTTTACCTTATCATATTGGTCTTAATTAGGGACTTCCCAAAACTTGTGAACTCAGAGTTACTAGAAGAGTACATGTAATCACTCAGTACTTTGTCCACCTCTGTCGATGCTATAGATGGCTTAAGATTAAGGATATGTGATGTTGAACTGCATGTGTGCCACTTAACCCAAATTCCCCAGCAGCAGAACGGGAAAGGAGAGCTTATATGACAGAAGGTAAGCAAAGTATAGAAGTGTAAGCAAAGTAATCTTAGACTTCATTGCAAAAATCTCACTGAGCATTCATAACCTTGTGATTCAATGAAAGTGACACCAAAACATTGGAAAGTATGTCTTTGTGACATTTCTATATTTAAATTTTGTAAGAGAAAAAATCAATAGCAATCCGCCTTTATAATAGCAATCCGCCATGGAACAAGTGCGCCTGGTCTTAAAGGGAATGTGAGATGACGCTCTGATTGGTTTAATGCACATTATGCCCAAACCACACCTTTGACTAATGTAGCTAGTTTAAACCTACCCATTTTAGAATTTGCGTTTGGTGCAAGAGTAATTTATCCCACCAGTATAATAGTAACAGAGCCCCAGATCCGCCCACAAAGTCACTTGCGTTTCACGTTTGATACTTGTGTTTTAGATAGTTAAAATAGGGCCCTGTATGTTTAACTCATTCATCTATTGTACCTGTATTTCTTTACAGAGGTAAATTTGGTTTAGAATTCAGACATTCAGATAAAAAATTGTTTTACACTGCTCAAAAAAAATTAAGGGAACACTGAAATCACACACCGGGTCTCAACAACCAAAACATATTAAAGATAAAAATCTTTACTGTACATTGTCTAACTCCTTGAGAACAAAATGACGGAACAATGGTCAATGTAAACCAAAATCACCAACTGACTGAGGACTGGATTCAAACTCACACCAAAAATTAAAGTAAACAATTTAAATCACAGGCTGTTCCAACTTGCATGAATTTCATCATGGCAACTCATAACTCTGTAGTGTATGGCCCCCGCGTTCCTGTATGCACTCCCGACAATGTCTGGGCATGCTCCTGATGAGACATGGGGATCTCCTCCCAGGCCCTGATCAGGGCCTTCCTGTGAGTTCCTGGACAGTCTGTGGCACTACTTCACAGCGTTGGATACACTGATACATAACGTCCCAGAGGTTCTCAATTGGTTGTGGGTCTGGGGAACGTGAGGTCCAGTCAATGGCATCAATGCATTCATCATCCAAGAACTGCCTACACCCTCTGGCCACATGAGGCTAGGCATGGGTCTGAAAATGTCATACTGGTAACCAACTGCAGTCAGGTTACAATTGGCCCGCAAGTGGAGGTCTGTGCGAACCTCCAAGGATATTGCTCCCCAGACCATGAGTGACCTACCGCCAAAACGGTCATGCTGGATGATGTTGTGGGTAGCATAGCATTCACCACAGTGTCTGCGGACTCTTTCACAACTGTCACAATATGCACAGTGTAAACCTGCTCTTATCTGTGAAGAGAACGGAGCACCAACGGCGGACCTGCCTGCTTGTCTGGTGAATGCGGGTTGAGCTGCAAGGTGTCGGGCTGTGAGCACAGGTCCCACTAGAAGACGTCAGGCCCTCACATGCCACCCTCAGAGAGTCTGTTTCTGACAGTTTGGTTAGAAATATGCACACAAGTAGCATGCTGTAGGAAATTTTGTAGGGCACTGACAGTACTCCACCTTTTCCTCCTTGCACAAAGGAGCAGATACAGATCCTGCTACTGGGTTGATGACCTTCTATGGTCCTGTCCAGGTTTCCTGGTGTAATGGCGCATCTCCTGGTATCTCCTCCATGCTATTCAGACTGTACCGGGAGATACAGCAAACCTTCTTGCGTCAGCAAATATGGACATGCCATCCTGGAGGAGCTTGACTAACTGTTCATCCCAAATGGGCTGCAGGTAACACCTCATGCTACCAGTAGTGACAAGGATATTAGCAAAATGCTAAACTGAAGACGAATCAGTCAAGAAGGATAAGGAGAGAGCAACTGTCTGTGGCCAGTGGCCACCACATGCAAACCTTTCACTTTTTGAGGGTTGTCTTGCTGTTGCCTCCAGTGCACCTGTTGTAACTTTCATTTGCACCGAAACCAGTGACATCAATCAACAATCACTTATGCATCCTATCTGGACAGATTAAAATTCCTGAAGTTTGATTGACTTGGTGTTACAATGTGATGATTATATGTTCCTTAATTTTTTAGAGCAAAGCTTTCTAAATTTGCAAATAATTGCAATACAGAAATAATTAACAACAGAAAATAATTAATCACGATAAATCTTTTGACAGAACTATTATCAATGGTAAAACCAGAGTCACTGATAATTTTGCTGTGGTCTCAAATTTTCTACAGAGCTTTATAAATTTGAAAACTCTACAACCATAATTTAACTCACAGGCGACCAACCTGAACACTTAACATGTTCAAAAGCGATGTGTGGAGGTAATTGTGTTGGACTACTTACCCACAAAACCAGGCAGCACTCTACCAATTTCCACTGCCCCTAGTGGAATGCCATGGCAGAGCAGGGATGCTGCCGCAAGCTTAAGCAACATTTGCAGAATGGGTAAAAACTGCTGTGTAAATAGTTATCCAAATTGATTGTAATTGCTGCCAAAGGTGCCTTTACCTAGTTTTGACTGAAGGGATACAATACATATTCAATCATTTATTTTCTGTTTTGTATTTACAAGTTGCTAATGGTAGAATTCAACCAGTAACAGTACTACTTTCTCTTTCAAGTGACCACCTTACAAAAGCTGTATTTCTTGGTTATTTTAAAATTCAGAAAGTGATGTATATGTTGTATTGATTCCCCTAAACTACACACAAACTAAACACTTTTTTTAAACCCCCCCAAACTACAACCTAAAATGTCAATTATATTAAAGACAGACCGGCCCATTGACAAACACTGTGGAATCCCATTCCAGAACCCATTTTATGTACTACTCAATGGAGTGAATTTGAATTAATCTCTTTACAGACATTTAAGGAAATCACCCTTAAGTTAAAAATCACGTATTTATACAGCTACAAAACTATTTGAATAGTAATAATATCAGATATTTTTCAGTCTGGATTTAAAACTTTACACAGCACAGAGACTGCCCTTCTGAGAGTGTTTAATGACATCCTAATGTCCACTGATGCTGGTAATACCATGGCCTTAATGATGTTAGATCTTAGTTCAGCATTTGACTTTGTGGACCATCGTCTCCTGATGTCTCGCTTGGAGCAATGCATCAGTATAAGAGGCAATGTGTTGAACTGGTTTTGGTCCTTTCTGTCCAATAGAAGATTCTCTGTAAATATAGGGAAGCACTCATCTTCCGTAGCTCATGTAACATACGGCGTCCCTCAGGGTTCAACTCTGGCTCCGTTGTTGTTTTCTTCATACATGCTACAGATAGGCTCTATATTTAAAATATTTGGTATTTCGTATTATTGCTCTTCCAATGACACGCAGCTGTATATACCATTTACGCGTAATGACAGGTCTGCCATAAATCGTCTTATGGACTGTCTTCAAGAATTGAAATCATGGCTTAACAACAACTTCCTCCACCTGAACGATGATAAAACACAAATTATTCTGTTTGGGCCCACCGAGAGAACCGATTTTAGCTATGTCGACTTGGGGTCGCTCACTTCATATCGTTCTACAGTTGTAAAGAATCTGGGCTTTACACTGGATAGTGGCCTAAAATTGAACAAAGAAATTAATGCAGTTGTCAGTTCCAGTTTTCATCACCTTCAAAGACTAGCGAAAGTTAAAACATTCCTGAGCTGGAAGAGTTTTAAGATTGTAATTCATGCTTTTATTTCATCATGGCTTGATTACTGCAATTCGCTATATCTAGGGTTACCTGTCTCATCCATTCACCGACTTCACCTAGTCCAAAATGCATAAGCCTGTTTGCTTACAGGCATTTGCAAACGGGATCACATCATGCCTATTTTACGGTCACTGCATTGGCTACCCATTCAGTATTGTATTGAATTTAAAATGCTGTTATTTGTGTACAAAGCCTTAAACAATATCACTCCCCAATACCTCCCTGAGCTGGTTGTTGAGCACAAACCAGCTAGAGCACTAAGATCACATAATAATCGTTTACTACAAGTCCCTAGATCGAGATTGAAATGCAGGGGTGACAGAGTCTTTGCAGTAGCTGGCCCCAAGTTATGGAATAATTTGCCGTTGTCAATCAAAACAGCGGCCACAGTATCTGAGTTTAGAAGTCTTTTAAAAACCCATTTGTACTCTTGTGCTTTTAATGTTTTGTGAATGTATGCTCTTTTATGTTCCTACTCTGGGGATCCTCCTAGAGATTTTTTGTTCAGCACTTTGGTCAACCAAGGTTGTTTTAAACGTGCTATATAAATAGATTAAACCTAAACTTGAATCACAACTCGAAGAGACCTGATCACAATTCCTGTTCAAATGGCAAAATAAGCACTGCAAAGTGGTAAATGGTAAATGGACTGCATTATATAGTGCTTTTCTAACCAATGGCCACTCAAAGCGCTTTGCAGTGCCTCACAATTACCCATTAATTCACACATTCATACACTGACGGCGGTGTCAGCCGTGCAAAGGCGCAAGCCAGCTTGTCGAGAGCAGCTGGGCTTAGGTGTCTTGCTCATGGACACCTCGAAACTTAGTCAGAAGGACCCGGGGAACAAACCACCAACCTTCCCAAACCACTACTTGACCCACTGAGCCACTGCCGCCCCACAAGTGTAGGGAATCAGTGTCCCTTTTCAACAGCTTATTCTGTTTATTTAATTATAATAAAATACATGTTACACAGCTTTTGTAAGTTGGTCACTGAAAAAACAGTTCAGTTTTCACTACACAAAATCTTTCACAGTGCAGTTTACATTGCATATTTATACATGCAATACAATTTTTTTGTTTGTTGATCAGGCAAAAACACAATCAATTTTGATTGAATTTGATATCATGATAACATGGAGAATTCCAACGTGTTGATTACCTTTGAAAGCCTGTATAATGCATCTTAGGCTGTCCTTAATAACAAAGGGCCTGGATATAGGACTGAGCTGTGTGTGTATTGGCCATATACCAAAACCCTTCCTGAGCTTTACTGCTATTACAAACCTCTTACCAGCACAATGAGAGCAGTCAAACAATCTGTCATATCTGTGGTACACACGTCTTAAATAACATGGCTTTCAGTAAATCAGCATTCAAGGTAAGATCCAGCCAGATTTGAACTCTCTATGGCATTCAATATAATTGTTTGCCATGAGGGTTTATAAAATAATCTGGCATCTTTAACAAACATATTGCAATACTATATTTGCTCTTGTTGGCTGTACCTGTGTCAAAGATATTCCTTTAATAGTTTTTTATTCTTTTAAAATCAATGTGCCAACACATTCTTGGCATTTCCTCATGGCTCTCTCTTGTCCTTCTGCCGCCAACATATATTGAGCAATATGTTTGGAACATCGAAATGCCACAACATTGAATTGTATAACATATAGAATTGTGGGAAGCACCTTAGTACTGTAAAAATATTCCTCTCTGAGGTCAATTCCCAGCTTGTCTAAACAATGTAGAAAATACATCCACATTGTTTACATTCCCTTTATTTCTACTACTTGACTACTTGACCAGTATTCATGTTAGCTTGTGGTTTGCAACACAGCCTGTATAAAAATTTAAAATATACAGGCTGTGCTGCAACCGCCTTCTGCAAATCCCACCAGAGATTTGTGTGATGGCCACTGTATTATCTTCCAGGATGTCTTCTGCAACTAAGCCTTGGTGGACTTTAAGGTAAGCTTCAGCTTCCTCACAGATAGCATGACAGTTTCCCCTAGGATTTCCTGATAATTCAATGAATCCATTTGCCATCAACACTACATGTTTCCTGGGCCAGAGGATGCAAAGCAGCCCCAGACAATCACTGAGCCACCACCATGCTTGACTCTGGGCATTAGGGTGGGTCATATTTTTTGTAAATCAATTGAGAGGTGTGTTATAATGTATTTGTGTGTAGAACACAAATCTGAATATTTTTTACAATTCTGATAACCCTAACCTACATCGATTTGCAGTTTATTTTTTTGCTATTATTCAGGAATTAACTAAATATTTTGTTGTCTATTTAGCTCAGTAATTGTAATAATATGGTTATTTGAGGAGGTTTATCAAGTAAGAAATACATTTTTAAATGATTTAACCCTTTACCTTTTGAAAAGGTGACCTTTGGTTTAATGACAGTTACATTTTATAATTGGAAATGGGGATATAGGAAATGTGTTAATATTTCAAATGTTGTGAAACACAATGTTGTTGTGTCTATTCATTTTGTCCAGACACAACATGGCATCACCTTCAAAGTAACCAAAAGTTAAGCCCCAATTCAGTCCGAAAATAGTAACAGCAATAATAGGATATTTTGTGGAGGAGAGTCCAGTCAGCCGTTTTCTTCTTAAAAGGAAGGGACGACTGAGTGAAAATTTCACTGATTTATAAAATAGTTGCTTGTGGAAGAAATGGCTCTAGTCAGAATATCAAGTCAGGGATATCCTAAGGTATGGTATATACTTGAGGGAGCAATATGAAGATGACCGGAGGAACTACCGAGTGGACCAGCTGGTGAGGGACATCTACCCTGGTATGATTTGTCTGTGGAGCAACGCTAATGCTCTTTTTAAGCCACCTATTATCAATGAAAATGTGAATATCATGTCCAAGCTCAAGGAGGTCTAGAATCAGGCAGTGAAATTATCTCTTGGGAAGGAGAAACTTGGTGCCAAAGAGAGGTACATGGTCAAATTAGAGAAGGTATTTGATATTTTGACATGCAAGTATCAGATTACCAGTTGTGAGGAGAAAGGCTATGAGGGATGTGGGGTCCAAGACCACATTAACGGTTTCTACAGCAGAGAGAAAACAATTCCTGTGAAAGATCTTGCTTATATAAAGGGACAGAAAGGGAAGTTTGGAAGTAAAGGACCCCACCAAATGGGAGGCCCTGATCTACCAGAGCACAAGAGACAGGTGAGAACATTGAAAAGGCAGCAAATGGGAATTGAAGGCAGAGAAAAGGAAAATGAGCAAGAAAGAAAATGTTACAGCAGCAGAGAAGACGGCCAGGAAAAATGTTCAGAGTTTATTGGCAGATGATGATCAGGATATGGGATTGAAGAGAAGTAATGACGAAGATGACTTTGTCCCAGAAACTGACCCGAGCATGCAGCTACAAAAAAACTATGATGAGATTCCATACACTGCCCTTGTCTGTAAGGTATGATAGGGCTATGGCCAACTGTTGGAGCAGTTGATGAGAGAGATGGGTGAAGAGTTTGAGAAGAAATGTAGGGCCGATGCCGAACCGGTACCTTTAAAACGATTTCGATACGATTCCTAAACAGAATCTTGATAAACTGAAAAATGACATTAAAGAAAGCCTCTTATAGGTTTTGAAAATTATACAAAATTAACTATATATTAACATTTTAATTTACTTAAATGTATAATTAGTAAACCTAGGTAACCTAACATACAACTAGTTCTGGGCGGTATACCGGTTCACACCGAATACCGGTATTTATTTTCGTCATGATATTATTTTTTTATATACCGCCATACCGGTGTATTTAAATAGACAACGTCCTGATTTCCCGGACAAGGATTTTTTGTTTGATGAAGAAAATCAATGTCTAGGATATTGTATATAATTTGCGGGTGTTAGAAGAAAGCCGTGATTACAATGTGGGAGACTTTCAGGACAACTGGGAGACTTGGGATCCATCTATCCATCCATATTCGTCTGCTTATCCGGGATCGGGTCGCGGGGGCAGCAGCTCCAGCAGGGGACCCCAAACGTCCTTTTCCCGAGCCACATTAACCAGCTCCGACTGGGGGATCCCGAGGCGTTCCCAGGCCAGGTTGGAGATATAATCTCGACACCTAGTCCTGGGTCTTCCCCGAGGCCTCCTCCTAGCCAGACGTGCCTGGAACACCTCCCTAGGGAGGCGCCCAGGGGGCATCTTCACCAGATGCCCAAACCACCTCAACTGGCTCCTTTCGATGTAAAAGAGCAGTGGCTCTACTCTGAGATCCTCACGGATGACTGAGCTTCTCATCCTATCTCTAAGGGAGACGCCCGCCACCCTCCTGAGGAAACACATTTCGGCCGCTTGTACCCTGGATCTCGTTCTTTCGGTCCTGACCCAGCCTTCATGACCATAGGTGAGGGTAGGAACAAAAACTGCCCGGTAGATTGAGAGCTTTGCCTTCTGGCTCAGCTCTCTTTTCGTCACAACGGTGCGATATATTGAGTGTAATACCGCCCCCGCTGCGCCAATTCTCCGACCAAGCTCCCGCTCAATTGTTCCCTCACTCGTGAACAAGACCCCAAGTAATTTGAACTCCTTCACTTGGGGGTAAGGATTCATTCCCTACCTGGAGTAGGCACTCCATCGGTTTCCTGCTAAGAACCATGGCCTCAGATTTAGAGGTGCTAAACCTCATCCCAGCCGCTACACACTCGGCTGCGAACTGATCCAGTGAGTGATGAAGGTCACAGGCCGATGATGTCATCAGGAACACATCATCCGCAAAAAGTAGCAATGAGATCCTCAGCCCACCAAACTGCAACCCATCCCCACCCCGACTACGCCTCGATATCCTGTCCATAAATATTACAAACAGGATTGGTGACAAAGCGCAGCCCTGGAGGAGACCAACCCTCACATGAAACGAGTCCGACTTAATTCTGAGAACCCAGACACAGCTCTTGCTTTGGTCATACAAAGATTGGATGGCCCTAAGAAGGGACCCCCTCACCCCATTCTCCCGCAGCACCTCCCACAGTATCTCCCGGGGGACCCGGTCATACGCCTTATCCAAATCCACAAAACACATGTAGACAGAATGTGCATACTCCCAGGCCCCCTCCAGGATCCTTGCGAGAGTAAAGATCTGATCCGTTGTTCCACAACCAGGACGGAACCCACATTATTCCTCTTTAACCTGAGGTTCGACTATCGGCCAAACCCTCCTTTCCAGCACCTTAGAGTAGACTTTACCAGGGAGGCTGAGAATTGTGATACCCCTGTAATTGGCACACACCCTCTGGTCCCCCTTTTTGAACAGGGGAACCACCACCTGTCTGCCACACCTTTGGCAGTCCCAGACTTCCAAGCAATGTTGAAAAGGCGTGTCAGCCAAGACAGCCCCTCCACATCCAGAGCTTTCAGCATTTCTGGACGGATCTCATCAATCCCTGGGGCTTTGCCCATATGGAGTTGTTTGACTAATACAGAGGGCATAGAAGTAGGATTCAAGAGTTCCTCAAAGTGCTCATTCCACCGCACTATTACCTCCTCAGTTGATGTCAACAGAGTCCCACCCTTACTGTATACAGCTTGGATGATTCCACGCTTCCCCCTTCTGAGGTCCCTAGTAAAAAAAAAGTATATTTAAATGTACTTGAAATGTATTTTATTTATCCTAAATATACTTCTATTATATTATTTTGGTATGTATATTTTGAAAGTATAATTCAAATATACTTAAATACATTGAATACATACTTATGGTTAAACATAAGTATACTAGAAGTATAATACTGGAGTATAATATACTTTTTTTTTACTTGGGGTGGCGCCGACCGAAAGTCCTTCTCCATGTCTTCTCCAAACTTTTCCCACACCCGCTGCTTTGCCTCTTTCACGGCAGAGGCTGCAGCCCTTCGGGCCCTTCTGTACCCTGTAACTGCCTCTGGAGTCCTCTGGGATAACATATCCCGGAAAGACTCCTTCAGTCGGACGGCTTCCCTGACCACCGTTGTCCACCACGGTGTCTGTGGTTTACCGCCCCTTGAGGCACCCAAGAACCTAAGAACACAGCTCCCCACCGCAGCTTCAGCAATGGAGGTTTTGAACATTGTCCACTCAGGTTCAATGCCCCCAACCTCCACAGAGATGCACGAAAAGCTCAGCCGGAGGCGTGAGTTGAAAGTATGTTGGACAGGGGCCTCCTCCAGACATTCACAATTCACCCGCACTACCCATTTGGGTTTACCAGGTCTGTCCAGAGTCTTCCCCGACCCCCTGACCCAACTCACCACCAGATGGTGATCGGTTGACAGCTCCGCCCCTCTCCTCACCCAAGTGTCCGAAACATACGGCCTCAGATCAGATAAAACGATTATAAAATCGACCATTGACCTTCGACCTAGGGTGCTCTGGTACCAAGTAAACTTATGAGCATCCCTATGTTCGAACATGGTGTTTGTTATAGACAATCCATTAATAGCACAGAAGTCCAACAACGAACTACCACTCAGGTTTAGATCAGGGAGGCCGTTCTTCCCAATCACGCCTCTCCATGTGTCTCCATCATTGCCCACGTGCGCGTTGAAGTCCCCCAGCAGAACTATGGAATCCCCAACTGGAGCCCCATTAAGGACTCCATTCAATGTCTCCAAGAAGGCAGAATACTCTGAACTCCTGTTTGGTGCGTATACACAAACAACAGTCAATGTTTTCCCCCCAGCAACCCGCAGGCTCAGGGAGGCGACCCTCTCATCCACCGGGGTAAACTCCAACATAGCGGCGCTCAGCCAGTGGCTTGTGAATATCCCCACACCCGCCTGGCGCCTCACACCCTGGGCAACTCCGAAGAAGAAAAGTGTCCAACTCCTATCCAGGAGAATGGTTCCAGAACCGAGACTGTGCATAGAGGTAAGCCCCAACAGATCTAATTGGTAGCGCTACACCTCCCGCACCAGTTCCGTCTCCTTCCCCCACAGGAACGTGTTGCACCTGCATGTTTCATTTCGCCGGTTCAGGCGAGAACATTCCACACATTAATTCCATATATCCCATAGTGTTCAACATTATATACTAACATGCACAGTTAAGCCATGTGGTTACTGAAGTTAAGGTTTGGATTAGAATATATATATAATGTGCCACACGTTTGTATCACGCGGTAATGGAGAACAAAACACACAAAACTTCCATCTGGATTTGAACTTGCAAAATCCGCGATGACATTCGGGAAAATATGGCATTTTAAAAGTAGCCTACGTTTACGGTAGCTAGTTAATGGTAGACTACAGAGAAAGTGTGATTTTTTTACATCCGTTTTGGAGCATCAGAGGGAAAATTTCAGTCAACACATTAAGTGGAACCGAAATGAGGAACCATAATTTGCGTTCAAATCCAATCCGATTCCTACCGGTTGCATAGGAACCGGTTCTATAGTGGAACCGGGTTTCGGTACCCAACCCTACTAATGTGATCATGGAAGCTGAGGGTAGTAACCAATCTTTTCCTGCAAAGACCAAAGAAGAACACTACAGTATTGCTAGTGAGCCTGGAAGTAACTATCTGTTCCACTTTACCCCAGAAAAAGCAACTAAGCAGGTGCCACATGCTGAGCAGATTGCCAAGGTCCCATTTGCCTAGCTAAGAGAGGAGTTTTGATAAGACCTTGGTGGGCCATTGGAAAAAACTCAACTGATGTCAACACTGGTTTGTATGCTGGAGGAATGAGGAAGGTTGAGCTGCACTTGGGGAGAACTGGTCTGGTTGGTGTGCAACCGCAACACTGGTGAACTACCCCGGCTTCATTTCAGTGTTTGCGTTTTCAAAATGCAGACTCTCCAAAAATATGGATTTTTTTTTTTTACCTGTGCTATAATTTCATAAATGACGTGGGTGTACTAAGCGCTCTAAAATGTAGGAAATAGGTCTAATGATGTCTGAAACTTTTTATTTATAAATAACAAGTTACAGTAATAGAATCTGAAGGATATTGTAGTGATTGTTCTCGACCAACTGTGTAGAAAAATATTTGCATTAGAAAAAATGCAAGCACTGGATATACATCTATTGTTATTCATTGAGTAATTAGGATTCATTTTGTTCCAATTTTGTCATACATGTATCCATAATATTTCAGTTTATCATAGTTTACTCATAATTGAACTGGAGATCGGAAACCTAGTTTTTGAATGCGGGAAAAGCCTTTATATAGTAGGCTATGTATTTTGTGTGCTATTGAACCAATCAAGCACTCTAGGGTATTTATGACATTCTATCACTCACTCACATTATTATTAATACTTTAAAACAATCCTGACTGCTCAAAAGACAGATTCACAACTTATTTTTACAACTCTACATAATAACCGAAAATGTTACAGTGTGCATTACAGCTGGATAATTTGGTTCTCTCACCAAACCTTCTCAGTTTCACTTTTATGCAGGACAATTTTTTTAACATACATTGTTGAGAACAAGTATTTGATACACTGCCGATTTTGCAGGTTTTCCTACTTACAAAGCATGTAGAGGTCTGTAATTTTCATCATAGGTACACTTTAACTGTAAGAGACGGAATCAAAAAAAAAAATCCAGAATCACATTGTATGATTGCATGACACAAGTATTTAATCACCTACCAACCAGTAAGAATTCCAGCTCTCACAGATCTGTTAGTCTTTAAGAAGCCCCCCAGGTCTCCACTCATTACTTGTATTAACTGCACCTGTTTGAACTTGTTACCTGTATAAAAGACACCTGTCCACACACTTAAACAGACTCCAACCTCTCCACAATGGCCAAGACCAGAGAGCTGTGTAAGGACATCAGGGATAAAATTGTAGACCTGCACAAGGTTGGGATGGGCTACAGGACAATAGGAAAGCAGCTTGGTGAGAAGGCAACAACTGTTGGCGCAATTATTAGAAAATGGAAGAAGTTCAAGATGACGGTCAATCTCCCTTGGTCTGGGGCTCCATGCACCTGGTGGGTATCAATGATCATGAGGAAGGTGAGGGATCAGCCCAGAACTACACAGCAGGACCTGGTCAATGACCTGAAGAAAGCTGGGACAACTGTCTTAATGAAAACCATAAGTAACACACTATGCCGTCATTGATTTATATCCTGCAGCGCACGCAATGTCCCCATGCTCAAGCCAGCTCATGTCCAGGCCCGTCTGAAGTTTGCCAATGACCATCTAGATGATCCAGAAGAGGAATGGGAGAAGGTCATGTGGTCTGATGAGACAAAAGTATAGCCTTATGGTCTAAACTCCACACACCTTGTTTGGAGGAAGAAGGATAGGGGGATCGGACATCGAGAACTGGTTCCAACTTACACATTTATTTTTTTAAATGTTGATTCCATCGGAATCGTTTGGAAAATTTGGTTTCGATTCTGACGATCGATTCCAAAACGCGCAAGTTTTGCTTTCCATAGCGGCCAGCCAGCCACCGTACTGCCAGGGCAGCCAGGCTGCTGTTGCGTTATCCGCCACCAAGCACTCAAAAGCAGGCACTCAAAGGTGTGGCTTCATTTTACTTAAAAACGATCCCAATTTCTTGCATTAGAGGATGCACTACAAATATGATTAAACATTTGGGGAATCTTATATATATATTTTCTCGTAGATAGATTTAACGTTTCACAAATTGCTAACACAAGTAACGTTAGCAAAACTACTGCTGCTAGCGTTCAACTGCAGCATGAAACTCTGTTCACGTTAGCAGTCAATGGAAAAATAACAGCTGAGAATGTGGAAGAGTGCCACAAACGTTACAGCTTGTGGAAAAAAAGCTGCACCACTTTGTGTTCAGGCCTCCTCTACACCTATTGAACAGGTGTTCTCTGCCGGAGACAATCTGTGCTGAACGTTTGCGCATACTGCCGAGAAGGCAATGTGACCCGTTTCAACTGCTGTTATCAAATAATCGGAATTGAGAATTGATAAGAATCGGAATCGAAAGAAAGAATTGGAATCAGAATTGTTCAAATCAAAACGATGCCCAACCCTAAAGAAGGATGAGTACATCCCCAAGAACACCATCCCAACCATGAAGCATAGAGTTGGAAACATTATTCTTTGGGGATGCTTGTCTGCAAAGGGGAAACGACGACTGCACCGTACTGAGGGGAGGATGGATGGGGCCATGTATCACGAGATGTTGTCCAACAACCTCCTTCCCTCAATTAGAGAATTGAAGATGGTTCATGGCTGGGTCTTCCAGTGTGACAATGACCCCAAA
The DNA here is from genome assembly GCA_016801145.1 of Umbra pygmaea. Classification (NCBI taxonomy): domain Eukaryota; kingdom Metazoa; phylum Chordata; class Actinopteri; order Esociformes; family Umbridae; genus Umbra; species Umbra pygmaea. The sequence goes on along the minus strand of JACXGM010004275.1, from coordinate 6,907 downwards.
CACACAGCCAGGGCAACTAACGAGTGGCTCCGTAAGAAGCATCTCAAGGTCCTGGAGTGGCCTAGCCAGTCTCCAGACCTGAACCCAAAATAAAATCTTTGGAGGGAGCTGAAAGACCGTATTGCCCAATGACAGCCCCGAAACTTGAAGGATCTGGAGATGGTCTGTATGGAGTGGGCCAAAATCCCTGCTGCAGTATGTGCAAACCTGGTCACAAACTACAGGAAACATATGATCTCTGTAATTGTAAACAAAGGTTTCTGTACCAAATATTGAGTTCTGCTTTTCTGATCTATCAAATACTTATGGCATACAATAAAATGCAAATTCATTATTTAAAAATTATAAAATGTGATTTTCTGGATTTTTGTTTTGGATTCCGTCTCTCAGTTGAAGTGTACCTATGATAAAAATGACAGACCTCTTTATGCTTTGTAAGTAACAGCAAAATCAGCAGTGTATCAAACACTTGTTCTCCTTACTGTATACCATTGACCACATTTACTACACTCAGAACAACACATTCTCCACATCCGAAAAAGGCAAAGATTAACGGTTTCAACTATAAAAAATATAGGTCATACAATACTCCTTGTGTTATGAACAATGAATTTGAAAAAAGCATGTGTACTCCGGATTAACACATTATGCTCTGAACAATGAACAGTCTACTCTTCAAATGTACACAGCAACCACTGTAAAAGCACTTTGAACAGAAGGCCCACATACTCACTTTTTGCTAATCGATTCTTGGGGTGTGGAGTCCGGTGGGCCTGCACTTTTAACTTTAAGGGTCCATTTATCTTTAATGAGTTTGAAAGCTATGAAAGCTAATGACTTTCGGCTACTTTGGATATTGATAGCTGTCATGTCACAATATTTAAGCTAGAATTTTGCAATCACAGACAGTGGATCTGAGACTTTTATTATTTGTTCCGTTGGTGTGTCTATATTTGAGAGGGTTGTCAACTCAAAGCAGAGAAAAAAGTTGTAGTTAAAAGAGACCACCGCACCATAGGCTAGTGAAGGACTGGCTTTGCTTTTCTAGCGTTGTTGCTAGGGTTGGTAACAGTCTATGCTAATATGGCACCTGTGCTTTAACTATCCGTATCTACCGGACCGAATAGCAACGCAGATTTCTGTGCCTCATTTCGGCGCCACTTGATATGCCTGCGTTGCTCAGTGATGCTTACGAAAACGAATGTTAGAATAACAGAAACATCACAGCATGTGACGCTAGTTAACATTACACTCGTCAGCAGCTAACGTTAGTCTTGGTAAGTTTGTAGCTAGCATGAAAGGGGATAAATTCACGTGGTTAATATTAGTCTACAATAATGGGTTCACTGCTTTCATTCCAACATAACCCATTTTTTATCAGCCAAAACTTCTATCCGTTCTGTTTTCCTCAAGGCTTTTAGGGAAAAACGACCTGTTTTAAAAAAACTGCTGCACAAGGGTTAACTAGCTATATTGCGTTGCATATGATGAATGAGGGGGATTTATAATTAATCATCAGATCAGCCAAAAGTAGATCAAAATCGGGTACTGTCACCAAACGAGTGCTGATTTAATGTCCATTCAACAATGTGAATTAATGTCCATTCCACAATGCACAAGTCATTGTTTTGCACTTTTGCGTATATAAAATGTGTCAAAATACGATGCCTATTCAAAACGATACACAGAAGACCGTTTTTTTTTACTTCCACATTTAATCAAAAAAGGCATTCATGTTAGCAGGGAATATACGTTGCTAGTGTTCTCAAACGTCGTTTTCAAAGTAGCCCATTTCTGATGTTGAGTCAGATGGTGGCGAAAAGAGAAGAACATTTGGCTATTCCAACTCCTTGCGCAAGAGAATAATTCTGTAGTTAAAGACGAAATCCCATGTTTCTCAGTTAATGCTTTTGTTATATTTATATTCTTTGTCATATTCGTGTATTGAATTTGAAACCAGATATATTTATCAAGTGCTTCTGGAAATTATGTAATATCTGTACTCCCGTTGTGCACCACCAAATATGATTGGTTAATAAAAGGACAACAATCAAAATGCACAGATTAAATGTTTGAGGCAAAACCCAAGGGTTTGTTTTACAAAACAGATTTAATAGGCGAAGTTGTATCAAATACAAATCGTACTATGCCTACTGTGTTTTGCCATTTGTTTAGCATTTTGTTTGAACAAATTTATATAATTTGATATATTTATTTGAGATTTGAAACTATTTTGTTATATTAAGAATTAGCCTATATTAACAGTTTTTTCAGTATTTTTGAAATGTCATTATTTCTCCACAAAAATAATAATAATCGGTTGATTTATCGGTATTGGCTTTTTTGGTCTTCCAATAATCGTTATCGGTATCGGCCTTGAAAAATCATAATCGTTCGACCTCTAGTTAGTAGATTAACATGAGAGAATTTGAACATGAAAAACGGAGTGTACTGAGTCTGACACCTTTCCGTGGTTAAAACAACATTCCTTCTTATGTTCATTCATGTTTTTTTGATGCTATTTATAACTAGAAGGAAGAGATAATAGTCTCACGAGCAGCTTTAACTGAGGCTCTACAGCGATCTGTCATGACATATTCAAGAGCTACAAAACGGTTTTGTTTACATTTCTTTAAAAAAATTACCAAATTTGAAATGTGAGACTTTGTTTAATGTCAAAAGTAACCTAGCTGGTCTGTCGGCGCGTTGTCAGTGTGCTCTCTGCTCCGCGATGTATTTTTCACTGCGTGAGAATAGGGCTGGGAGGTATACCGGAAAAAACTATATACCGGTATTCATGTATGTAGCGGTATGCTATATTCGTTACCGGTATTTTTTTCACGTCATTTCGCCAGCTGCAAAAACTGAGAATAATCTTATTTTGGAATAAACTGCGCCCCTAAATTCTTAATGCCCACTGCGGGACACACACAAACACACATGAGAAACAAACACCTGGAAATTAGATAAACGGTGGAAAAAAACAATGGAGGGTGCAGGTAGAATTATCCGCGCAGCAGCAAGCGAAAAATGTGTTGTTTAAAAGGGTGCAACGTCGATAGTGTGGACATGGTTTGGTTTAAGATCCCGTTTACATGTACATGGACGGTTATTTTGAAAAACTGAGATATTTCCCTTCGTTTGTGCCCTTCGTTTACACGCAAACAGAGAATTCGCCCTTGAAAACAATTCTTTCTAAAAACTCCGGCTAAAGTCGAGATTTTTGGAAACTCTGTTGGCATGTAAACGAAGGAAAACGGAGGTTTAGGCAGCCGACGTCACAGTATGCGCCAGAACATGCACCTGCGCCAAAAGTGCGACCTGTTTACATTTTCATCTGGCTACTTTTGGGAATCTGATTGGCTAACGTGGGCTTCAGCCTTTCGTTATACTGCCACCTACACCATTGACATGCTCTTGACGGCATAGACACGCTTGGTTCTATTAGCGCATGCACTAAGCCACTCGATCGATGTTATAACATGGGAAAAAAGCTTATATGGGGGTTGTTTGGCTCGAGTTCAAATGCTATTTTTCCGTGCCCAGAACCTGTGAAACCAATCTTATTGTCAGAACGATACCAGTAGTTAATCTAGTTAAATGACAGTGGGACTTTTTTGTAATTCATAAACCTAAGCAAGTACTGTGGTGGTGCCATGACATGCCACGGTTCAGTACTAAAGTCATAGACAGCGGATAGGCTTGTTTTTTTGCGGTTGCAAAGTTATTTATTAGTATTCCTGCATTTAATAAAGATTTAAACAATAGCACTACATTTACTTACTCAGTCTTGTTTATTGGTGTTCCAACAAAAATAATAATGAACGAACAAATTAATTTCTTTCAACCCTTTACTTAAAAAATTAAATACCTTTAAATACCGGGATACCGTCAAACATTTGAAAAATATCGGGGTATTAAATTTAAGCCATACCTCCCAGCCCTACGTGAGAACGCACATCAGCCTGTAATGTCCTCATATCCCCTCCTTTTCACTCCGGCAGCTCTTGACCAGTGTTGGTCAAGTTACTTTAAAAAAGTAATTAGTTATAGTTACTAGTTACTTCTCACAAAGAGTAATTGACTTAGTAACTGAGGTACATCATTTTAAAAGTAACTAATTACCAGGGAAACTAACTATTGTGTTACTTTAAAAAATCAAGTATGTCAAATAACTTGGAAGCCCCCAATATGAAATATGTTAAATTAATTAAATGGACACTAAATAGAATTAAATATTAAAACATCAGGGAATCCCAAGGCACTCTCCTTATTTAAAAAGCCTTTCTTATATGGCTAGGTCATCAAGAACCTTAAAAAAGGTTAAAAAAAATTACAGTTCTGCATGTTTCACGTAGGTCACCTTTTCAGGTCGGAAAACCCGGAATTCCGGATTAATCCGGAAAAATCACATCCCTGAGAAATAAACTGTAAACGTTGGCAGAATTTCCCCTTTGGCTAAGCCACACCCTAGAATGTAGATGACTAATCCCAGCGCAGCCAAGAACGAGCTCCCACGGAGGTCCGAAACTTTTTCACAGCGCATTGACTTTAACACAGGCGTCTCATATTTTTGGTCTCGGCAGGCTAATACTGTCATAGTTTTATAAAAAAATATGGTTAAACGTTGTGCCTGGAACATTTGTAACACAGATACGAGTTTCCCAGAAAGGTTGGAGGGGGGTGTCCGTTGTTTTACCTTCCCAAAACCGAAGTCAGATCCTGACAAGTGTCAGCTAACGTTAATGTTACCTAACATATCGGTTGTTGATACTAATAAATACATCGTTAGACTCACGTAGTCCGTTTGCTTTGTTATAACGATTATAGTGAATAGAGACCTACCCAGCTGTGCATGAACAGTGGTGCTCCTTGATATTGTTAGTCCCAGCCTCTTATTAGGATATGTGGTGGTTAATTTTTTTACTGTGACCGGTACAGTATGCTTTTGCCTCTATTTGGATGCCTTGTTGTTCATTGCGTTTCGTATGTCTTGAATATAGCCTTCGAACGCATATTGCAGCCCCATCTGCCTAGTATCGGACACTTTATTTGCTGCTTTATAAAAGTTTGATAAAATGTCAGCAGGAAGAGCTGTCACCGCGTAAGCGATGTTGATACCAAACCAGAGCCCAGATTAAGTTGTTGGGCGTAGCAACAGTAACTAAGGGCTTAGGTCGGGGCTTAGCCAAAGGTGAATTCCATATTGTTCACTTGCGCGCACCCCCCCAACCCCCATCCCCGATGACAACCACTAAGGCATTTTCTGGGGGAAACCCTGCGGTCCATTTTAGTCATTGGTCATTGCAGCTAATCTTAGCCATAACTAGATGCTGTATTGCATCAGCTTTCATAACATGTATGTTATGATTCATGCACCCATGCTTATTGGCAGCTTGTGGAAACTAAAGCATGATTAGATGTTAGACTGTATAAAATAAGGAATTCTAAGAATTACAGGCGTAGCGAATCATGATAAATTCGAATGGGCAGTAGATTGGACTAATCAAAAAACAGGACCAAGTAAAAAAACGGGACAAAACATGATATTTTTTTAAATAAGTCAGGACACCTGGAAACTTATTTAAATATAGGCTTTCCTGGGAAAGAGGCGAGACGTCTGGTCACCTTACCAAAATACCAGTGTTTTCAGAACGCAAGATGATATTTCTTTTTCAACTTTTTTTCTTGCGTAAAAACACAGAGTTCTGCGTTAACACAACCACTGCATTTCATTATTGGCCTTGATGGCCCAACTCAGTCAGACAACAAGTATTCTGGGCCAATAGGGAAGCTCCTTTATTATGTTACAGACTTGGATATTAATTCAAAATTCACCCAGATCTCTGTTGGCCCTACACTGATCAAGTTGCTGGAAAATGTCATTCATGATCTCTCAACTGTTCAACACTATGGCTATAAGATTGTCTGTGCTGTCAGGGATGGAGTGCTTCCTGCCAAGTTGGCTCTGTTGGAGATTGAACCAGTGAACCATAGCCACTGAAACACCACAGCAAACAGGCTTCTCAGGCTCTAGGTGTCAAAGCACAGACTTAAAGCTTAAAGTCGTAATTGGTGTGTACTATCCATGTTGGTTTAATGTGAAGGTAAAGCACTCCTAGATTGAAGGGCCTAGGCACATCCTGTTTCAGCTAGCCTGTTTCAAGTCTCAGAGGAAGGGAGTGCTGGACCTTGTGATGCCGACAGTGAGAAGATCTGCTTGGTTTTCCCACAGTGAAGCCATACTCCAAACACTGCTGTGCTTTGAGGATAAGAGGGAAAGGATTGAGGGGGTGGAGAGAATCCTGGCTATCAGGCGAGAGGGGAACCCATATATTCAGCTGGGGGATTCCTCTGTCAGAACTTTCCTTTAGATCCATGTTAGCATCCGAGTATGACCTGTCCTACTGGGCAGTGTTCTTTTCAGCATATGCTTAATTTTTCTTCCTTAAGGCATACCGCTGATCCATCGTGCCGAAAAGTTCCACTTTCGTTTCATCGCTCCACAGAACTTAATCCCCAAAACCCTTAAGGCTTCTTTATATGATTTTGAGCATATTGGAGCTGAATTGTCTTGTGCTTTTGGGTCAAAAGTGTTGTACGTATTGAAGTTCTGGCATGAAAATATTCTTTGTTTAGTATGCACCTGGCTGAGCTCACTGAAACCTCAGTGCCTTTTGGCACCAAGTCTTGCTGCAGGATTTTTGCAGTCCCTTGAGGGATTTTCACAACCTACCATCTCAGAAATATGGTTCCAGCCATTGACAGCTTCCTTTTTCTGCCCCGTCCAGGTAGTGTAACCACTGTTCCCATTAGGGGTGCAACGGATCATGAAACTCACGGATCGGATCGGTTTTCGGATCAGAGTCACGGATCGGATCATTTTTCGGATCAGCAAAATAAAAAA
>JACXGM010004274.1:0-38610 GCA_016801145.1 Umbra pygmaea | reverse complement strand
ACTTTGAAGACGCTATTGAGAAAAAAGGGTTGAACCCGCAAATCGCCGTTTGTGGCTATATTTATTATTTGTTGTCTGCCACGCCGGCTGAAATTCCCGTGAGCTGGAAAGAGCTAAATACATGAAACTTGGGGGAATAACTGGAAATGGTGTGCATGTGCTTTCATAGAAATATGAACCTAATCGGCCACATGGTGGCACTGTAATTAAGGCTTCAAAATGTAAACTTTGAAAGGCCATGCCCCTCACACCGTAAGTTCGATTGACTTGAAATTTCTCACACAGGTGCAGCTCAGTGTGCTCTACAAAAAAGCCTCAAGGACCATTAAGGTCCGCCAACAAACATTTTCAGTGATTTTGAATTTTTTGAAAAACACATTTTTGACATCTCCTCCTAAACCGTAGCTCCGATTGCCACCAAATTTTCAGTGAATCATCATTGGATCAAGCTTATTAATAGTTGAATAAAACATGTCAATATCTTAATTACTTGTCAAGTTATTGACCAATGAACTTCAAAAGGGGCATGGCTCTGGACATAAATTAAAACAAATCAGCAACCACAGGGCCAATCATCACAAAACTCACAGGATATGTTCAGATAAGTGCCCCAGATATACCCAGAGAGTTTCATATACATGCGTCACTAGGTGGCGCTACAAGCACAAAATAGGTCAGTAGCATTACACAAATTGTACTATTAATCGTATATTCAATCTCCAATCATGGCAACTCTCTTAGGATATATCATCATAAGTACCTGAACGGCGCCCTGCAATTCTAATTAGAATTGACCACTAGGGGTGCTTTTATCTTCTCCTACACCGTAGCTCCAATTGCCACCACATTTTCATTGAATCATTATTGGATCAAGCTTATTTGAAGGTGAACAAAACATGTAAATCTCAATTACATTTCAAGTTTTTGACCAATGAACTTTGAAAGGGGTGTGGCTCTCGACATAAATGAATACAAATCAGCAACTGTAAGGCTAATCATCACAAAACTCACTGGATGTGTTCAGATAAGTTCCTATATATTATAAAGGCTATATTTAGTATTGTCTTAGCATTAAAAACCGTCAAACCCTCTCAAACAGTCTTCTCCTCATTAAATTTCCTACACACAAAATCAAATTAGGCAGAATGTAGATGGATTTTTTACATTGGAACCCTTCATCCAATTGGTATGAGTGAAGAGCTAGCATTAAACTGTTTTCTATAATCTATACATGTTTGCATCTGAATTGTCTCTAGGAGGCTTGTGTAGCCCTATATTTTGCTCTCCTGTTTCTGCATTTGTTTTTGTATGTTTTTGTATATGTATGTAGACCTGTATTCATATAATATCTAACTGATATAATATCTAATAATTATTGCCTACAGACATCCTAAGTATGTGATCCATGCCATATTTTCTATGTTGCTACAGAATAATTGATGTCCTCTTGATCATGTGACCTGTAATTTTACCTTTTGTATGTGACATCTGTGTGTGCTTGCACCTTTGTCCTACTCTCTTAATTGTCATACAAACATATAGCACATACTGGACCAACTCCCTCTCCCTAGAATTATCACACTCTCCAGTAGGATGTTTCCCAATCAGTCTTAAGGTAAAATTCAACCCAATATTTCCCAGTCAAAGTCTGGAGATGATGGCTTCCTCCTTTCAATTCCTACCGGACGACCTCCCTTATCCTACAATACCCTGAATGCCATGTAGACAGGGCCGTAGGTGACGTTGTGAAAGGTGGAATGATTCCCAGGGCCTATGGCTTGGCAGGGCCCACTGATCATAAAAATATCAATGTTGTCTATAAGTGATGGGGCCCCCGGGATATATATTTTCAGGGGGCCCAGGATTCCTGGTAACGCCCCTGCATGAAGGTGTCTCCCTCTCCTCTCCATGCCCCATATTTCCGGCCACCTCTGTCTCAAGTCTGCTTTAATTAGCTCTTTTGCTTTTTTATTTACTGAGCTGGTAGCCACCTTTAGGGTCCCTGAAGGTGTGAAAATGACCTCTGCAGCAAAGTCATCTATATGCATTACAATGCGCCATCTCATGCTGGAAAGAATACCTCTGTGTCATACCTCTGGCCCCCATCCTCCCCTGAACTCAACCCTATTGAGAACCTTTGGAGTATCCTCAAGCAAAAGATCTATGAGGGTGGGAGGCAGTTCGCATTAGCAGCTCTGGGAGGCTATTCTGACTTGCAAGGGAATTCAAGCAGAATCTCTCAATAAACTCACAAGTTCAATTGATGCAAGTATTGTGAAGGTGATATCAAAGAAGGGGTCCTAACTTGCCCTGTTAAGATGTGTTTGATTGAAATAGCTTTTTATTTAATTAAATATGCTGCAAATTCAACAAATGACAATTTTCAGTTCTTATCAACCTATAAAATGTTTAGAAACTCTGTTGTGCATAATAATTTGGAACAGTGCATTTTGAGTGTTTGATTTTTGAAAAAGTACATTTTTTTTCAAAAATAAAAAACTCAAAATGCACTGTTCCAAATTATTATGCAATGTCAATGACATTCAACTTATTTCCTAATGGTTGGTGATTATACTGACTGTCATTTGCAACGACTATTTAGGAAAATTAGTGTAAAATATCATTTGCATAATCATTTGGAACGCGGTGTAAAAATAGAAGTGGCTATAATGATTTTAATGATTTTAATTCTTACTTTCCCATTTCAACAGAAATTGTAGCAATCACAGGTCCATCTTTTATAACTGTCATGAATTTTAGTCATTGCTTTTGTGTGTAACAAAACACTACATTGTGTAGGGAAACATTATGTTATATGAACAATGTTTTTCATATTTTTTATATCAAGAAATAAGTTTACAGCTTTACTGTATATGCACGTTTTTGAAAGAGGATGTAACCTTCTCACCAGCGAAATTCTACACTCCTATTAAACTGAAAAACTCTATGCAACCAGTTGTTTGAATCCGACTTACAAGTTGCCTGGTATTGTTGTTCTACCAATCATTTTATTTATATGTTCTGTAAATTCTTGAGGCATATAATTGTTTTCCTCTCTCTACACACATTGTATATTCACGCAAATTCTCTCTCTGCTCGTGTCTGCATGGAGCAGTGTGGTGCGCTTTGATGTGGTCAATGGAAAATAGGCTTAAGGTGGCAAACACATTGTCTCTCATAATGACATCAAGAAATGTGCCTCCATCACACACTCCTTACAACACCAGGATAGCTCTCTTTGACCCTTTCCCTCTACTGCCTCCCTTCTTTAATCAGGTTACTGGAGGTGTGCACCTCAACAAAAGGCCTGAGCCAACATCTCCCATCTCCTCGTCCCTCACATCCACCTGTTTGCCCTGACACAGACCTGGGAGCTTCCACTGCCTTTCCACCCCGCTAGCCTATTTGATCATCCCGCAGACTGTTTCCAGACGTTAGGTTGTTTAGAAAACATGGTTGTTACCAACATTAAGCGATGATGAAAAATTATTTTATTTTACAAATTAAAAGTAGCAGGTAAAAAATATATAATTCACATTTTTTGTAATACACATAAAAATGACAAGGTGAAGATGTCATATGTTCCCATAGAAGTCCAATGTAAAGGCTACAGTAACTTTATTTAATGTTACATTAACCATGTAGAAAGATTATGTATGCACATTTGTTTTCAGTCTGTTTTTTGCTAGTAGCTTGTTGCTAGATTGGTTGTTACACAGCACACACCTTAAGTAACAACGTCCAACCGTGGCGTCATTAATTGGTCATGTCATGACATGACCTTCCAAAGACGTTGTGGAAACAGAATCTGAAGTTAATACCATGACATTAACAACAGATACCACAGTTGGTTGAAAGTATTGTAGTTGAAATTTTCAATAACCTATTTGAATAGTACTGAATTCCTTTATGGTTGCATTCAACCTTCAATTAACCGATAAGGGACAATACCCAAAGTAACTAGTATATGGTATTGTAAATAGCCATAGGTATTTATTTTTTATAATACAGTACAATCCCAAACAATCAAGTAGTTGATTTTCCTGTTTAAATATCATTGCATTTGATGAGATATTTAAACAGGAAAATCAACTACTTATAGTAGTTGGTTTTCCTGTTTAAATATTTCATCAAATGCAATGATATCAATCAGGATTTGATTCAGACGGCAGCAAGGTGGAGAGGGAATGTGTAGATAGGAGTCAGGAACTTAAATTGTTACAACAACTCCGGAGCAGTAACATTCTTAAGTGTGAATCACACATCAAGTTTTCCACTTAATGTTTGTTTCCTGGAAGAGAATCAGATCTAAGTAGGTTTTCCAAAGTATAGAAGGTTACTTTCAACAATTTTGGGAATGCCATTAGTTTGCATTACTATTGGTAACTCATCAAATTATTTATTTAAGTGCAATAGTTTGAATATATTGGGATGCTGATTGGTTGAAAGACATGGTATATGAGACTGTATACCAAATGTATCACAGAATGTGTTTATATCATCTATTTGTATTGCTAATCGGTTTATAGTAGCCAGTAGACAGGCCCCTGGTTCAAATACCCAAACGCCAAGATGAACTTTTTGTCATTATGTGTTTGAGCTGTTAAATCCAATGCTCCTCCTCCTCTCTGGAATATTCCCCCAGGTTTTTCCTATAAAGTCAATCCTAACCAATGTACCTGGTTATATAAAAACATAAATGAAGTAAACTCCATTTTCCCTTATTGCTCATTTAGATGAGCAAATGTTCACAAGTCAGCATGAGCTAATAAACTACAGAGCATAACAAAACTACAGAGCATAACAAAACTTGATCTTCAGTTAGTTTATAAGACCAAAAGGGATCTGCTATTAGTTTTACAGAAGCTGTTGTTTCAATGACAAAAAGAAAAGTACTTACCAAGAACATACCATACTATTATCAAAATAATGTAATATCATGTATCATATAACTATATATCATATAGTTTGTGAACCCTTTACAATTTTCTATATTTCTATTACATACAGTAAATATGACGTAAAACATCCTAAAAGTTGATAAAGAGAAACCAATTACAAAAGACAAAAGTATTATACTTGGTAATTTCATAGTTGAGGAAAATTATCCATTATTTAGAATTCATTGTTCCATCAACAAATCCAAGCCATCCTGGCCCAGATGCAGCAAAACAGGCCCACCCATGACACTACCACCACCATGTCTCACAGATGCAGTAAAGTTCTTATGTTTCAATGAAGTGTTTTCTTATTTAATATTAAATGTGTGTTATACATGCAAAATTAAATGTTCATAGTCATTCACTCCACATCATCCGCCATTACTCATCCTGTCGCAATCCATGAAGACATTTACCATTGTCCTAATCTGACTACAGTTGACATTCAGACCCAAATTATCCTGGGAGTAGTCGTCATCCTCAAACCTGCGTTGACTCCACTGGTGCTACTCTGACAATTCAGAAACATCTGCTTGATCATTTCACTAGCAGAAAAGCAATGGCAACATAAACAAGAGTCCCATACAATATCAATATGTGTTCCTGAAATAGGAGCCCAGACTTTGCATCACCCAAGCTACAGAAGACTAATTAACTAATTAATAATGTGGGTCCCAATGACACAGGCCATTCAGGAGCAACACACCAATCATTTTTCTTAAACTTTTACAGTTTAGTTTAATAATCTTCAGTAGAATTTAAAAATAATGTAGAAAGTAGTGTGGTATTCTGCCAATATACTACAAGCTGTTTTTAGAGCTGTTCATGATTTCCTCTGGACCAAAATATGGAATTGGTAAAATTTAACTTGTTATTTCACCTAATAAAAGACTAATTCTGATTAAAGTAACATTTCATTAATCTATAATTGCACAATGGCTTCACATACTTTTAAGCAGTGGTCTATAAACAATAATTACAATCAAGGAACTTCCTACTGCAATTTTTCTACATTTGTAAATATTTAGGAGACAATACAAACATAAAATATATTTTATTAATTTTATTTTATTTAAAAAAACTAAATCTAGCCAAATTTGATTTACTAATATTACCGTTGCTTCAACTCTGCTTTATCACACACGTATCTTAAATGGGAGAGCTGTCACATGATCAACCATTTGAAGCTGAAATATCCCACCATTTAAAACATCATTGGTTTGGAAGACAAAATAGGAGTGACAAACAATTCTAGCCACTTAGTTCATAAAAAAGCAGTACATCACACAACCCAAACAACATGCAGCACACCTGAATCTCATTTAGATTGAGATTAGTGTTAATATCTCTGAGACCAGGTGACCTCACATTTTTAAAAACAGTTTGTTTTAGAGAAGACTGCCAATTTTAGTCAGGTGATAATTTGATTAATGCCCCCCTTAACATTTAATTGGGCAAGACTGATAATATGTCCAGCAGCACAGGTTAACAAATTGTCTCCTTTGACCCCACTGAGTCTCCAAACTTGTTTAGTGGGGAGGAAATTAGCATTTTTACATATTTTAAGGATAACCTCCAAAATGAACAAGTGTGTGAAAAAAAGAGGTAGCCACTGTGTCGACTGGGCATGAAGGGTTGTGTAAAAGAATCACGAGAGTATACTTTTTAATGAATAATCCTCTATCGAGAAGGATTATTGAATTTATACTGGAGAGTCTGTCACCTTCCCTAAAACTCCACTGGGTGGCACTAGACACTATCGTAACTATGAAATCAAGGATTATCAGACACCAAATAATTTATTTCGTAGCACAGCTGATTTTGTATATTCCTCTATGATGCAGACCAACAATGTAAACTACAAGAATACCATCGTGAAGTATGCAAAGCTATAATAAATCAATCAAATAATTTAATGATATATTAAATGTACATGTTGAAAAGTCTAAAATCCACCGTCCAATACATTTGGTCTACATGTATCAATTTAACCCGTAGTGCCTTGCCGTGTCCATTCCGTCCACCCTTTTCTCCTCCCAGAGGGCGTGATCCTCGCCCAGCTAGATTGGCCACACCTTACTTTCCCAGCCTACAGAGAGCTAAGAGGACGGTGGGAACTTAGTCAGGGACAGCCCATAATTGTGGGCTATTTATATCTGTGCTGTGCACAATCTGTCAGGGGGCTGCTCTCCAGGGGCTGCTGCCGGCAGCCTCCTCAAGCCGCGGAATTTAACCCGGGACAACTGTCCAGATGTGATGGAAAACATCTGGAGAACTGCCTGGTCTGGTCAGCTTACATGCAGGCACTGCATGCCCACCCTTTGCTATTAGTGTAGCCTCCCAGTAAAGTTCAAACTGATAGAGAAAGGAGAGGCTGTTCTAGCTATCAGTTAGATTATACAGCCACATTGTCAAAATTGCTAATAAATATATATGGTTCAGTGTAAAATTATGGTCAGGCATGAGGCTGTGGTGTGGATAAGGTTAGAGTTAAAATAATCAAAACACATTTAGATAAATTGCAGAAATAAGCAGGGTTAATGACTTATAAGAAATTTGATCTAAAGGATGATGTTGTGTTAGTGTTGACAGTGCCCTATCCACTCTAGTACTATAGCGTAGGCCTTCAATGCATAGCCACATGTAAAATGTTGCTCGTTAGCCACACTGGACAGAGTACAAATACAGTACATAAATAATCCACAGCTAGTATATTGCTTGTTTGTGTTACGGTACTTACTCTTCCGGTCAAAAGTTTTTAAACCCCCATGGATTTAAGTTTTTGATGTCACATAGAAGAGCAAAGCCACATTTTCAGCAGCCATTAAGTTGAATGATGAAATCTTCAGCTCAGGAATCAGAAATCATATTTTGACTATAAATGAGTGAAGAACACATCTATTCCTGGTTAGTCTAAAACCTTTGATCAGTAATGTATGTGTAGCAGCTGATAACCCACTAATAAACTGAACTGATACATGCAGATGCTTCCACACTTAAAACCAACAAAAGTAGTCAAAGTATTAATTGATGTATTACCTTTTTAATTTAAAAAAAGATTACTTGTATATTTGATACATTGAGTACTAATGAAACACTTCCACGTTCTGTCTCGCAGCACTGGTTACAATAGGCACACAACAACAAAGCATATACAATTTTTGAATTCTATTTTTGTCTTTTACTTCAAATACAAACAGCTAGGAGGATTATTGCCAACTGCATTGAAATGTGAAACTGTACAGAACTGAACAGAAACAAACACGCTTCGACTCAGTTCAACACCGTCCCTGTGCAAGGAAAAAACAATAATCAATGCTCTAGTCCACCAGAAGTTGTTCTGCAGAGTAACAATTTTGTTTTACTAAATTGAGGCAAAATCAAAATAATTTGATCTACAAGTGTTTGCTGAGCTACAACCCAACCATCACCAGGGGACCCATTCATTTGAAGTCAGTAAAGTAAAAAAAACAACAACTAGTAAAACATCCAGATTTAGATTGTCGTTAACTATCCTTCAAATTATAGCACTTCTCAAAGATCAGTGACATTGGATTGTGTGTATGCAGTATAACAAATTTGTACACAGGCAGAGTAGACAGTATGTGATACATTTTTTTGCTATTCAGAATAATATACTATAGGCATATGCACTAAATAAAGGTAAGTCCCAAGAAATACACTGCATGTATTACCCAGTGGTGCTACGAAAAGCAGCCCACATTGCAATGGCAAAAACATTTTGATTCATTTTAACATAGTAGTAAGAGAACTAGCATACTGATAGTATAAATTACTCCTACATCATTAAAGCTGGGTCTACACCTTAGCCTATGTACAGCAGATGTGTATGATACAGTCAGTGAGTGAGTGAGTGTTTCAACAGTGCATTCTTGAGAAACACCAGTCACAGGATGAAGGACTCGAGTGTGACCTGTCTGTCGACATGCTGCGTCCTCATACTACTTTACCACTCTCAGAGAAGACGAGAGATGCTTGAGATGGTTTAGCCTAGCCAAGGTAGTGTTGCAGGCAAGGAGCACTATTTCCCTTTGATAACACACGACGACTTTTGAAAAATAATAATAATAAAAAGACACCTTGTGACTTAAAAAAAAATACTGCTCAGCCATGAATCAGCAAAGATTAGCAGTCTAGGCTAGGTGTCATTTCAGGACACATAGAGAGTACTAGAATGGACATTGATTACATGTCCAGTGTTGTAATTAAGTCTTGATCCCGTTTCATTAAGTCCATTCTAACTTTTGGCATGCATTTATAAAGAAACTGACTTCATGACACGTCATGGCACCAAACACAGTGGGCTGGCAGAATGGCACATAGGAATTGTCATGGATATTAAGTGGTTAACGATCAGACTTGATTGATTCTACTTCATAACCGATTTTACAGCTACCTGTGTAGGTGTCAGCAAAGGAAAAGAAATAGAAACAACACAGTCAGTATATTTTTCTAATTTTTACTTACCCAGGTGAACATTACAAGTGCAGTCACATTTTTTCTGTATTTCTTTCCTTTTTTTCCCCCCTCACAACTAGCGAGCAACCCAAAAGTTTCTCTCGTCATTTTCGTTACCATATCGGAACGTAAAGTTGAAAGCATGATCAGCAGACCACCAGTCTTTATCAACAACATTATCATCAATATCTGACTGGAGATATCTTGTGCCATCAAGGGGAAAGCACATCTACCTTCCTTTCACCCATTTCCATCTTTAAAAAAAATACATGTAAAACATCTTTCCATTGTCTCTTTCCCTTTTATAACTCAATCATCATGCAAACCTGTGGGTCTTTTGATGTATACCAAAACTGGCAGCACAGTTAAATATTACATTGATGCATTGATTCTGAGGAAATAAGACATAAAAAAGTGAAGTAATTGCACAGTCATTAGGGGTGGGCCAGGGGATAGAGTTTAGGTCTGATGTTGAACAGTTCTGACAACACAGTAGGGGGAATTTTAGGAGTCCGTGGCATCTCTATGGGGATGAGGGCACAGAAACCTCCAGCAAGCGATTGTTCTTCCTTTTGCAGGCGGCACTGTTTCCATTCTTAGGTCCTCCCTGGATGAACTTGACACACACCTTGTCATGGTTAAACTGCACCAGGAACCTGCAAGGTAGATCAGAGATGTTAAAAAGAGAGAAATTTGACAGCACATCCTTTAAGAAGCTTGATCCCAGTGTTTGTGCTACTCTGAATGTATCAGTTTGAAAAACAAAGGGAAACAAAAGCATAATTCAAATGTGAAGTCAACATGTTGAAGCGTCTTGATTACTTACTCGTCTGAGATGTCGATATTGATCTGGTTCCGGTCTGCAGCGGTGCTTCCTGTGCGGTGGAGTTTGGTGATAAGTTCGATTAGGTGCTCACTGCTCAACAGGAAATCTCCTTTGGCAGCAGATGCAGACCCCTTTGGTTAAAAAATAAAGAATGAAGTGTTACGAATTTCAATTTGCCAACCCAATTGCTTTATGATTTGCGGTACGAAGTCTATTCAGAATTTCACCTCAAAATTCTAGCAGCTTCGAAAAATTGATAGGAATATAACCAACCAGGTGGTAGGAAGAAAGGAAAGCCAAATCATTTTAATTAGTTTTGCCTAGTACAATTTAGATGGATGACATTAATATTGTAAGAAAGTTAATCACAGCACAGCTGGTCCTCCTCACCTCTTTGAGTTTGAGGGCAAAAAAGCCGTCACTCTGGGTGCTGACGGACACGCTGGTGAGATCTGGCAGGGGCACGCTGGCCTTCACCTGACCCGTCTTCTGGTCGGCGAGGATAAAGTTGCTTTTGGTCAGCAGGAAAAGCCTTGGTGACCCCTGTAACAATGACGCCAGGGTTAATACCATAAAAATGTGGTAAACATACAGTAGCAACCTATACGTACATGTAATAACTATTTATCACCAAAACTGAGCAAAACTGAAAACTGGTTCTATCTGTAAAAAATAAAGCAGTTTTCCTTCAACTACTGTGTACCATACCATAGTAAAAGTACACCAAGAATAACAATTGTTATGACTGAACATTTTGGGCCATTTGAACTGTAACACAGTCCTGTTTAGGCCTGTCAGACTAAACTTCCTCAGGCCTCAGTTCATATGAAGTGACAAAGCGAGAATGCTGTTTTTGTCCTTTGAGAATGGTAGCTACTTGCCTTGCCGTTGGCCCTGTTGATCTTGTTCACTACGTCAGCCAGTAGCACCTTCTCCTCCACAGTACTGTTCAGCTTCTGGTACTTTGGGTTCTTCTGAACCTCCAGATAGTCTCCTTTGAAAGGCTGGCTCACACTTAAACAGTAATAACACATGGAAATAATTACATCTAGCCCTTATCATGGATCTAAGGATGCAAAACAGCAAAACGAACACAAATGAATTATTTATACACTGTGAGTAATAAAAAAGCCATACTCTTGGAGTGGATAATTGGCTGGCAATATTAGATCAATAATAACTGAATACCTGCTCGGGTAGAGAGCCTTCTTGTCTTTGAAGATCTCACTGGCTTCCAGTTTCTCCTCGTACACAGCTTTCTTCTCCACTGTGAACTGACTTCTGTACTTCTTGCACTGATGATTTAACAGATACATCGTCAATCCTGCTTATGATTGGCATGTACCAAATAAAACCCTTAAGATCAGGAGAGCTCAAGAGTCAACGAGAATAAGTAACTGACCCTCCATAGGTGAAAGATCCTCCTTAGCTCAGTGTGAGCTCCCCCCAGGAAGCTGTATGGCCGGGCTGGCCAAGTGTTGTCTACGGGGGACATGGAGGGCGTGGTGGACTTCAGGCCCAAAAAGTACTTTTGCATCTAAAGGGAGGGAGATATTATTTATTTAATACCTCCAGTTCAGACTTGGATTACAGTTGACATTCAGGAACACACACACACAGGTTATCTGGGCAGAGTTTAAGCATTGAACTGAAAGTACGTTTAATGGACATTGTGCATCTCTAATGTGGTTTTTAATCCAGGAGTAGGCTTAATCTGTTTTCGCAGAACTACTGTCCATTTTTGCTTAAAGGGATGAATGTTTTGTTCAATCTAGCCTTGTTCTAATTTGGCAAGATCTGGAGTCAGGCTACATTCATGTTTCTACTTACAATTCTTTGGATAGTAAAGTTGTAGATCTTTCTGCCAGCATTTGCTCTAAAGAACTTTCTGTATTCCCGGCGGACCTACAAACAACAAGTCAACAGATCATTAATCATTTTAGAGATCTGATTTTCAGAATGCGGTCATAAGATAAGAGAAAACAGTGGTATTGATTTCACAACAGTGACTGACACTACAACAATAGGGAGAAGTGGTTAGTTACAAACAATGAATGGTCGATCGTACAAAACAATGGGATGAAAAAGCTTCTAGGTAAATCTGCTAGGAAGACCACTTTAATCTAAACAGAATCGTCTGCCAAATGGTTTTGCTGAAAATGAGATGTTATATAATTGATGATCAGCTGGTCAATATAATCTCGTTGACCGGATTCTGTCATTGTTAGCCGATTCTGATCGCAAAAAGATGATCTGCAGATTGTTCAGTCAACTAATGTGATGACAGGATTGAGGCCACGTCGGCGAGGCAGCACTAGTGAAAAGGACAAAACAAAAGTGAAAGATGAAATGCTACGGCACATCGGAACTGAGGCACATGGAAGGAGTTACACAGCTTAGCGAGACGCAGCCAAGACATAGAGGGCTACAGAGAGAGGCAAACTGACAAAAAGAAAAGCAGGCGTTAAGGGTTCAGTAGTGACCACTGTTATAAAGTTACAGTCTTCAGGAATGAGAGGGGTAAACACAAACTATAAAGATAAAAAAACAATGTGGTTGGTAAAGTTGAGTCCTTAGTTCTGACAGGCTGAGGCTGGTTCTTGATGTTGACCTTCTCCAACACCAAACTTAAAGGTATGACTGGTGGTTAAGACATTTCGTTTGTTATGTCTGGAGCTGTGTGTGACTGGCTACTATGTGGCAAGGGGAGGACTGGGAGTGACACAGGGTAAGAAGGTTTGGACTTGGCAGAGGTCAGGTATACCTGGAGTCCCTGCCAGTAGGCCCAAATGACGGCGACGGCATGTTTACGCCTGGCCTCCTCCTTCAGATGCCTCAGTTCCCTGCGTGCCTGTCAGAAGGGAGGAAGGAGAGGGAACGAAATAGTGAAAGGAGGAAGCAATAAGAGATTGAAATGAAGGTGGAGAAACGGCCCTGTGGGACGACAGACAACACGCAAGCCCTGTCTATGTTATCAACATCATGACCCTGAAGGATCTATAGGATGAGAGTAATTCCCACAAAGTCATGAATCATGAAAAAGATGCTGAACTGTGCAGCTATACTATTGTTTCTTTTTATTTATTGAAACAGATGGCTCTGTTGGGCAGGAGCAAAGTACAATGTTAAAAGGGACTTCAGGCGGTCTCAACAACGTTCCGTAGACGGCACACTGAAAATAATGAATCACTGCAAGCCTTTAAAAAAAATAGTCAAAACAGAAAACAAAAAGAAAACCATGCAATTCATGAGGAGAAAGAGAGGGTACAGACAGGATGTAAATGGTCGGCGTCACGCAGGTATGAAAACAGTGTGTGTGTGTGTGTGTGTGTGTGTGTGTGTGTGTGTGTGTGTGTGTGTGTGTGGTGGTTGAGGGTAGGGCAGGCATAGGGGTCTATCCAAAGTTCAGTGTGTACTGGTGTCTCCGTCACCCCCTCATGATGTCTGGATTAGCTATAATCCATCAGGCTGCGTAGCAAAGAGGCTTAAGTGACCGTATCTTTGCCCTTACCCTGATCAAGCGCAGAGGCCTGCATATTATCCATCAGAGCCAAGGCTCACCTAAACCCTAACCCATCTATCCCTGAACGCCATGCAGCATCATACAGCCATGAGGGCTTGGGGGTCTTGCTTCCATCCTGTTTTAGCATGCAATGGGACGAGGGTTCCTATGGCAACTTCTCATGCAATCTAGATGAGTTGGATGGAGGTCATGGGGAGGACAGCTAGAGAGATATGTTGCTAAGACAGGAGCCTGGCATCTGTCTGGGCATCTGATGGAGAAATGGGCAAGTGGCAGACGGGATATGGATGAATATTGTTTAAGACAAGCCGCATGCTTCCCAAATACCTTGGTCCCCTGCCAGCCAGCCCAAATGACAGACACGGCCTGCTTTTCTCGCGCTTCCTTCTTAAGACACCGCAGTTCTCTCCGAGCCTGGGGAAGTGGTGGTGTTGTTTATTTACTTTGTTTTGGGAAGAATATAGCCCTTGGGATGGGTGTTGGTGGCAATAAAAGCAAAAAATGTGTAGCCTACCCCAGCAATGAATTAGTTTAAAAGATTAAAAGATTTGAACTATGGAGGAAAACATTAACAACTACAGTCATGGTCAAAAGTTCTGAGTGTGACACAACTACCGGTATTGGTCTCCACAAAGTTGCTGCTTCAGTCTTCTTAGGTCTTTTTGTCAGTAGTTACTATGATATACTGAAGTATAATTACAAGCATCCTTTAAGTGTCAAAGGCTTTTATTGGTTGTTTATGCAGAGTCAATATTTGCAGTGTTGACCCTTCTTTTTCAAGACCTCTGCAATCCGTCATGGCATGCTGTCAGTTAACTTCTGGGCCACATCATGACAGATGGCAGCCTAGTCTTGCATGATCAATGCTTAGAGTTTCTCAGAATTTGTGGGTTTTTGTTAGTCCACCCACCTCGAGGATCGACCGCAAGTTCTCAATGTGATTAAGGTCCGGGGAGTTTCCTTGCCATGGAAACAAAATGTCAATGTTTTGTTCCCCGAGCCACTTAGTTATCACTGTTGCCTTTTGGTAAGGTGCTTTATCATGCTGGAAAAGGCATTGGTCGTTACCAAACTTTTCTTGGATGGTTTAGAGAAGTTACTCTCGGAGGATGTGTTGGTACCATTCTTTATTCATGGCTGTGTTCTTAGGCCAAATTGTGAGTGAGCCCACTCCTTTGGCTGAGAAGTAACCCCACACATGAATGGTCACCCACTCAGGATGCTTTACTGTTGGCATGACACAGGACTGATGGTAGCACACACCTTGTTTTCTCCAGACAAGTTGTTTTCCAGATGGCCCAAACAATCGGAAAGGGGATTCACCAGAGAAAGTAACCTTACCCCAGTCCTCAGCAGTCCAATCCCTGTACTTTTTGTGGACTATCAGACTGTCCCTAATGTTTTTCCTGGAGAGAAGTGGCTTCTTTGCTGCCATTCTTGACACCAGGCCTTCCTCCAAAAGTCTTCACCTTACTGTGTGTGTGTAGATGCACTCACATCTGCCTGCTGACATTCCTGAGCAAGCTCTGCACTGTTGGTGCCCCAATCCGGCAGCTGAATCAACTTTAGGAGACGGTCCTGATGCTTGCTGGACGTTCTTGGGTGCACTGTCGCCTTCATGACAATTGAAACTCTCTCCTTGAAGTTCTTGATGATCCGATAAATGGTTGATTTAGGTGCAATTTTACTAACAGAATTATTCTTGCCTGTGAATCCGTTTTTGTGCAAAGCAATGATGACAGCACGTGTTTCCTTGCAGGTAACTATGGTTGACAGAGGAAGAACAATGATTACAAGCACCACCCTCATTTTAAGGTTCCAGTCTGTTATTCAAACTCAATCAGCATGACAGAGTGATTTCCAGCCTTGTCCTTGTCAACACACTCACCTGTGTTAATGAGACAATCATTGACATGATGGGAGCAGGTCCTTTTGTGGCAAGGCTAAAATGCAGTGAACATTTTTTTGTTGTGGGGGTTAGGTTAATTTTCATAGCAAGGAGGGATTTTGCAATTCATTGCAATTCATCTGATCACTCTTCATGACATTCTGGAGTATATGCAAATTGCCATCATCAATGGCAAAAAGTTGTTTTTGTGTTCTCAAAACTTTTGACCATGACTGTATTTCGAGCTTATGAGTGGCCTCACAACATTACTACAAATAGCAGACAAACGTAAATTGTTTATAGATTCAGCCAGGGGGCTATTGTCAGAGATTCAGAAAACAATTATAATATTTCACCACAACATATCATTTAGTTAAATAACAATAAGTAAATTAATTTCAGTAGGCTTGACAAATGTGTAAACAAAGGATATTTGAATATTTTCTGGTCAGTGTGAACATGAATATATAGAAATAATTTTCTTAAATGCCTTCCAAAAAAAGCTGTATTGTATCAACAGCAGATCTGTATCACTTGTTATGTTCTAGCCCCACTCAACTTGACATATTGTGCACCAACTGACATAAAGGACTATGTGTCCTGTAAAGCAAACAACGTCAATAAGTTCATAAAATGCTAATGGTAGCACAAAGTAAGTGCGATGACAATAAGGGCCTCAGCCCTTAAGATCAATGGCTTTCTAGTATGCTATTTTCATACAGGTTCTTTTTTTTACATTTGCAGCATCAAGAGCATATATTCATTTTCAATTTGTAATGTCACCTATTAAACATCATGTCTCTAATAGTGTATCAGACTACGAAGAAACACAATGACAAACAAGACAGGAACAGACCAAGGGATGAAAATGAAGAGGACAGCAGACTTTCTGTAGATCCTACATGAATAAAGTGAGGAAAGCTCCATAGCAACAACACCAGAGGATGCTAACAAATGGAGGTTCATAGGTTATGGTGTAAACATATGTTAGTAGGTAGACCATTCAATAACCCCTACAAATGAAACATTAATGAGTGACATTAGCAGACCACGGGACGACAGACCGATGAGGAGGGGCTGGCACATGGGGGATGATGGACAGCTGGGATTCCAAAACATGATAGCTGCAGGCCTTAATACCTTGGTCCCCTGCCAGTATGCCCATATGACAGACACGGCACGCTTATTCCGCGCCTCCGTCTTTAGTCGCCGCAGCTCCATCCGAGCCTAGGTATGGCCGGGACAGTGGGAGGGGGAGCAGAGAGGTTAGGTGGGAAGAATTAGAGATGCAGAGAAAGAGTAATGACATCAGCCGTGACCAGCCACAACAGAAGACTGGATAGATGGGAAAAGCTGTGGAATTGCTGTAGTTTAGCTTTTAGTATAGCTGGGAGTGTAGTGCAGAACCATACCTGGCTTTAGGGCAGAGAATCATGGAAATGCAAAAAGCGGGCTACCTCTAATCACCTGCACATCCATGTCCCTGTCTACATTTGCATCCAGCATGCCTTCACTTGTCTGTGACAGCTTGTGTCTGAGCCAGTACCTGAGTGCCGTGCCAATATGCTGCAATGGTAGTCACAGCCTCCTTGCATCTCTTCTCATATTTCAGCTGTCGTAAGATCTTGCGAGCCTAGAGGAAAGAAATATATTAAAATTTAAACCTGCCTTTGCAACAGTGTTATCACAGAAAAACAGGCATGCTTGTATTGTTTGACGGACACGTGGACATAGCATGCCTTTACGACAGCGTTATCAGAGACAAACAGACCTTCTTATGTTGTTTAACTGACACGTTGGTGTAACGCGTGTTTATGACACAGTTATCACAGACAAACAGGCTTTCTTATGTTGTTTGACTGGCACGTGGATGTACATACCTTCCAGCCTCGGATAAAGGACTGCATCACTAGAGTAGCGCTCTTTATCTTCCGATATTTCATTTGTTGCTGAAACATGAGGAAAAATGCCTATAAGATACATAGCCAACAGATAGAACACTTGAAGCTAAAAGGAGATGAACTCTGGGAAAGTTTACAGAACTACCAGAGACTAAAGAATGCATATAACATATTATTTGTGTGGGAGCGTGTACATGGGGGAGCCAAGCAAACTCACTGCATATCTGCGGTACCAGGCTGCTACCACCACCTGGCTCTTCTTTAGCAGCAGGAAGTGAGTACGACACTTCCACCCGCGGTATATCTTCTGGATCAGTGTGGCCAGGTTCTCAAGACAAGCCCTCCGTCTCTCCTCGAGAGTAAACAGCTGAAGAGGCAGGTAGAGCATGAGAGTCATCAGGATGTCAGGAACATAATAAACACGTACTGTAATGAAGAACAGCTAAATAATCTGAACAATATCGCAATGAGACAGCATGCCATTAACTTCTATTGTGTTATTTGGCAGAAAACACAATATCTTGTGATAAGGGGCTTCTATGTGCGCTCAAACAAATCCTCCAGCTGAAACACCGTTCCAGACATAGACCTTGTCCAGACAGCGACCAAATTCATTGACTAAGGACCTAGCCCAACACCCCCACCTTGACTCAACCACACAAATGTTGCTTCACTGTTCAGCTGAGGGAGACACACAGCTAATCTGGTAAGAAGGTAAATCAAGGATAAGGAAACACCTCTATGAGATCAGACTTCAATAGCTTTGTTTTGTCTGGCATCTGGATAGATAAAGGAACTGTTGTTCCAGCCACCAGTGACGACTCCAAAAAGCCAATGATGCCATAGCCCAACGTAAATGTTGTTTTCTTCCCATGTTCTTATCGGACTCCGTATGTTGGACTGAACGGATAAGTGAAGCCATATGTTTTCAGAATATTCCAGAATGTTGGTTAAGTGTTGTAATTAGTAAGGGCTCAGCAGAGCACAGAATCCTGCTTTCAAAAGCCTTTTAATGCAATCAAACATAAACGCATGAGCTCACTGGTTTCTGGCATCAGTCTGTGTATATGAATACTGTACATACATTTCTCTCAATCTAAGATGTATGGCTAAATCTATGACTTTCAAACTATTAAAGCCTATGACTTTCTAAATCCTTTTTTTAACTCTCAGGTGGTACCAATACTATCAGACACTGAATCTCCTGTTCTGGTCAGTGTAGCGCGTCACACCTACAATCTTTATTTTGTTACATTCCTCAACTTGCTGTATATGGCTGCAAGCAACCAGCCAACTGTAGCAAAGTAGAGTGGCTGCAGTTATTATGAAGCTTGGACACTTTTTACCACATTAAAATGTTGTGGTATTAGAAATTTGATCATATAAATACAGTTACACAGTCTGAAACACACACGTAAACCTTGTAGAATTTGGTCAGTTGCTTCACTTTACTTCTGTAATCTAATTAAACTATACAAACAGCTACAGACACCCTGTCAGTGCAGAAGGGAAATTCAAAGGTTAAACACCTTCTGACATTTCTCATTGGTTGCATTCCATCTCCATGTTTCTGATTTGACCAATTAATCAGGGACGAAAAAAATAAACAAAAACATGAACAACGCGTATCATTACATCACATATTTGATTCACTTCTGGCAGTCTATACAATACAGACCCTATACAATACAGACACTATAGAATACAGACACTATACAATACAGACTCATTCAGAGATTGTACATTGCATAATGAGCTTAGTGTTTTGAGGGAGCACTAACTGTATTATTTGGCATTACACTGTTGTCTTGCACTGCATGTGCATCGTGTCCATTCAAAAGAGTCTGCGGTCTCTTCACATAGGCTGCGATATTGAATTAAAACTAAAATACATTCATATTTAAAGTTATAATAAGTTATGCTACCGTTCTGGGGTTTCTAATGAAGATCTTTGAGCGTCCGTAGGCAAATTCCTCAGCCGGAACAGAACAGTCTGTCAGAAGCACCTCCACTCCGTCCCTACAGGGAGACAGAGGTACAGCTCTGAACTATTCTGTTGTGGCACGTCTCTGGAAGAGTTAGACATGACAACGTGAATCAAGGATGAAAAGACAAAAGATGGAGGGGAACTGAGAGATTGACAGACAGATTAGATAAGGCCAGGGAGCCAAAGTAGATAAAGCTATATCTGAAGTAACGGAAAACATGTTGTTAACTCATGAACCACTAACACACCATATAAAGTGGATAGCAGGTATGCACACCAGCCACCAAAATATGCATTATCAGTGTGTGGCAGCAAAGGTATTGGGCAACTGTCTTAACATGCCTCAAACGAAGTAAAAGGAATAACCGGAGTATGATAGGCGCCCAGACTGCTACAGGATTTAGCCAACCCTACACAGCTTGTTGACATAGTTCTATCACTGTGGGATAGGTGTGGGCAAATCGCGTACGAATGACGATATTGTTATTCTGTAGACAGTACAGTGTTATTCCTAGCATTCTGCAGTCTGTAGGTGTGGAGACCATCCAAGACCTTTGTGACAACAGCTGATGTAAAATAGTGTATACATCCTTAAATAGTCCTTAAACACTCTGGTGCTACCTGGCAGGTCCTCTCCAGTGGGGCCAGGTCTGCTTGCAGAGCATCTTGTAACGCTCCAGACAGGACTCGTAGGGCTGGCGGAAGGCGTAGCCCGCTCTCCTCACGCGCACATTCTCCATCAGACCCAGATAACGCACCTGGTGACAGACCAGCGAGTCGGTGAAGATGTGCGCTGCTTTCTTATCGTTGGGCTTGATGCACCTGAGAAGAGAGGACAATGGCATGAATATGAATTTGTAAGGCTGGTAAAGAGTAACCTATTTTTAATTTTTTGGGGGTTATGTTTTATTGACACGGGAGTAGGAAGCTTAGATCGGTCCACCAAACTTGTGCATGTGCAGTACTAACTTTTATCTAAATCGAGCATCTAATGTCAGAATTGTACCTCAAGGATTGATTTGGAAAGTAGTTACCTGATGTAGTTTGGGTTCTTGGTCTGTAGGTTCCTCATTAATCCTCCTACGGAGGCCTTGAATTGGAAGCCCGCAGTCGGGGGTCTCTTCAGGTTGACTTTAGCAGGGTTTCCCTCAGGGAAAAGCTGTTTCATCAGGCTGTGAGTTGCCTTGTACATAGCCTGGGACAGGTCTCTGTACAGCAGGTCATTGTTCTTGTCTACAAATCCCTCGACACGGTAGAGCACCTACACAAACAATCACATTTATTATATAAAGCCCTTCTTACAACAGCAGTCATCACAAAGCGCTTTGACAGATACACAGCCTAAGACCTCAAACAGCAAGGAACAACAAGTGATGCACAGTGGCTAGGAACATTTGTTTTGCCTGAATGTTAAGAAACATTCTAACGTTTCAGCCAACGTCAAATGAACCAATGACATCAAAAACAAGAATATTGTTAACAAAAATACTGACATGTAATGGAAGAGCACCTTCAAAGCGAGAGTTGCAAAAATAATAATCATGAATAATGTCCCTTTACATTAAACATCCAGTGCTGTAAAACTGCAAATCTATTCTTCTCATTTAACATTTTCCAGGCCCCAATTAAAGTCTGAATGCTCATGAAGCATTACATTACAATTTTCCAGAGGGAAAACCTCCAAACTCCATTTACATTTTTACATTTAGCAGGCCAAATGGGACTTACAGTAGTGAGTGCATATATTCTCATACTATTTTCAGTTCTAGCCCTCTGTGGGAATCAAACCCGCAACCGTGGCTTTGTAAGAGCCATGCTCTACCAAATGACCTCCACAGGATTAATAAGAAACTACACAACTATCTATGGCGCATGTTGACCAAAACAGGATTATACATGTACTTGTATGTTAACCGAAGTGACCTTTAAAGATATAGATATTCTGTTATTCTAGAGTCAATATTTTCATTTCAATGTAGTCAATAAATACAATAAGTTCATGAACATATATTTTACACATCATGTCCTGGTTCCACTAGATCTGTTGTGATAGGTCAGGTGTGTTCCTCGTCCCTACCTTCCCGGCATAGTGTTGGATGCGGAAGCAGTTGTGAGGCAGGCTGTGATCTGTCAAAAACTTGGAGTTCTTGCTAAGGCGGCTTTCAAAGTGTTGGTGCTCAGCACAGATGGTGTTTAGCTTGTCTAGGAAAGTTTCATCAGTCACTGTGCCTGGCCTGAGACACTCCTCATCCAACATGGCCAGGATACCATTCTGGTTCTGCAACAGAGCAGAACAATGTTGTGTATTCGTTAGACATTATTAAAAGCTAGTGGTAGTTATAGCTTAGATAATACTTTACAAGTATTTCCCAGCATTGCCCAGACACCAGAAGAGAGGGAAATTCTTCCAAATCAAATCTAAATATAGGGTAGTATTTTATATTTCCAAGTAAACTGTGCTTATAGTCCAAAGTTACATCCAGAGTGACTTAAAGTATCAGTGCATACATTTTCTTACAGGGCTCCCTAGACGTATCGAACCCACAAACCCAACGTTACAATTGCCACACAGTGTCTTTTCACAGCGTTAATCCATGTGAACATTACAGAACATTTTTCCAGTTAGTTATTTACACATTCTCATGAGATTGGATTGTTTTGCATTTCAAGAGTCAAACAAAAGTGATCGGTTGCAACCGCTTACATTCTCAATAAGGTCACAGATAATGGCGTTGTTGAAATACTCGATGTTGGTCCATTCGATGCCCTGACACAAACAAGAGAACAGATCAACATGTTACAAAGGGCTTACTATCACAACTGTCCTGCACTAACTTTCACTTACATCCTGGGTTTTCCAAGAACGTATAATCCATTTGAGATATCCTGACCTCCCCTAGACTTACTTATACAGACCTGAGTGGTTTCACAGATAAAGCAATTGGCCTAAACTCGCAGACAGGCAGCTAACAAATAGGCCATTTAGTCAAGAGCTTACAGAAAAGAGAATCGCTTAAGTGGTTCTATATCAGTCCGATAAACGTGTATGGCCTGACAAACCGAAGTCATTCATTCAGTAATACCAATTGGCCTTTTTTATAGATCGGCTGTTACCACATTAATGTGTTGACACAGCTTTATGTGGGGCTAACAGTCAGACCCGTAGAATATATTTTCTCAATTGATATAAATAACTGTACGTAACAGTGAAAACAAAATGGCATAATATTCAGCAAATCATTTCGAATACTGACAAATGAGTGGGCTTGTGTTGGGCTTTGGAGCTTTATGACACGTTGGTGCTGAGCGCTCTTGGTCCTGTGTGGCCGTCAGATGGGACGAGGGCTTTGCGGGAGAACAGAAAAGGGAGCTGCATTAGCCATCTGGGGATGTGGGCTCTAATTGGTCAGTCATCCCAAATCTCCCGCCCCTTTCTCCCTGCTCCAGTACTTTCCCATGCACTAGTCTGGAGCCGGGCCAGAGAGTGGAATATCACGGGGGGGAGGTCAAGGGAGCACCACTCACATACTTAGAGCTCAGAAAGCAAACACAGGCCTGAGCCCCGGGGGGAGTCGTGTGTTTACCCCTGCTGGAATGAACCATCACTTCCGCGCTCACTCACGCACGCACGTGCGCGCACACACACAGGGAGAAAATGGAGGGAGGAAGAGAGAGAATAAAAATATATATATATATATATATATAGACAGAGAGAGCAAGAGGGGCAAGGTGGGAGAGAACATAGGAGCATCAACTAAAACCGAAGTGAAAAAAATGACTAATTGTTCGTCTCACTGCCTAGACATAAATATACGGACTGTCCTGGTAGGTGTCTGGGGTGGTGGGTTCGTTAGATACCAAAAGAGAATTTACTAGTCTGAAACGGGGAAAGACTACCTGGACTTGATGTGGTAAGACACACTAATGCTAAGGTTTCAAAACCGTGTACAGCACTGTTGTCCTAAAACCAGCGGAGCGATCCTTACTTCTCTGACGTACTCCTCCTGTTCTTCACGTAGAGTCAGTTCGATGAAGATCTGCTGCAGCTTCTCGTTGCAGTAGTTGATAATGAACTGTTCAAAGCTGTTGTCCTGTCAAGTTGGAGGACACCAAGACACACCATCATTAGGCTACATATCGCTTTCGACAGTCCAGACGCACACAGCAAGCTACCACACAAAACACAAAAAACATATTGGGGTAAAAACTCCATAATACACTGACTGCCTGCCTGCCACTGTAAACAACCACAATTGTTTGCCACCTTTTTCTGGGTTGTCGTGCAGCTTTGAGGAGCTTGCAGGTCACTCTCCGGTCCTTTTACCCTGACGTCTCTGTGATTGGATCCCACCAGGATAAAGCCAAAACAGCCAGCCTAAAACTTCCTTTAGCCCCATTCCTCTACTTTTATCACGTTAACAAAGAAAATGTTTATTTCCAAACAAACTGAGAAAAACTCTACCCTCAATCTCAGACCTGCTGTGGGAACTGACTAGATACTTTTGAGGTAATGCTAGCTACGGCACCAATCGAGTCAATGAGCCAAACAATCAGCGACTAGATCTTTATTTGACTCTGGGGAATTCTTTCTCCTTACATTTCAATCCTGTTTAAAGAGACAGACAGTGCAGAATCTTTGGACGATAGACTGAAATGTGCCTAATAGTAAATTCTATATCCGTTTCCTATCAGGGAAACTAAGCAAACTAAACACAAAATACAAAGCTTCAGTGTTTTCTGAAGATCATTAAATGATTTTGACCAGTGACAACAGTTAAAAACAATTAAGGTTTGTTATTAACCATTTAAAATACCACTACTATAAAATGGACCCCATTGTGTTATCAATTATGATAACCAGTTTAGTGTTCAGTCAATTTTCTTGACTGATGTCAGCAGGGATGTGTTAGAGAACAGTACTAGTCCATTTGCTTAGGTTACGCTATGTTAGAACAGCAGAGCTGCTGGGGCAAAGGACGTGCTGGAGACGTCTGAGCAGAAAGAGTAAATCACCCATGGCAACAGAAAGAGCGTACATACAGTACATAACCTGGTCCCAGACATGTTTGTGCTGCTTTGCTAATTCCTGGGGGAGGACAAACACTGTTTGCAAGACAGCACAAACAAATATAGGAAGAGGTTCACTGAAACTCTTCAGAAGCTGTGCTACGGTATGTCCTTTCTCCAAAGATGGACGCCAGTAATCCTTCATGTACCCCCACAACGAAACACAAGCGATGTTGTTATAAAGATCTAAATTAGGACTAAGATTAAGGTTGGGGATCAGTAAATGCATGCACACTGCACTCAGTAGCGCCTGGGTAGGTTTACTTACTCTATCCTGTGGGCCCAGACACAACAACATTCAGAAGAGAAGAATGGAACGACTTCAAAATGAGTGGGGAACAGTGAGGAGCATTAGGAACATGCATTTCAGAGGTCGACTCAGCGAGACATTGGCCTGAGCTGGGATGTTTATTTGCTAGTTGTTTCAAATGTATTCTCTCATTAAACCACACACATTATTTGAATCATGCAAAAGTATCCTATGGGGAGGCCTGGGGTACTTTTTTGATATTTTGGACAGTCTTACCTCAAATATTTCAAAGCCATAGATGTCTAACACCCCCATCACCTTGTGGCGTGTTTTGGCCTGTGCCTGAGAGAAGAAATAGAAGATAAACAGGTAACAATTGTGTGTGTCACACATTATTAAGTGTTATTTAATCATTCATTAATCCATTATAAACACTTCATAAACTGTATATAACACTGGTTAAAATGGTGCAATAACAAGTGACTGCTTTCAAAACAGTGAACTATTCCTCCAGGTATTAACCACAAATAGCTGCAATTATTCTCTCTCTCTCAGGATGTGTCTTGACCCACATTCAAAAACATACTTTCCTATTAACAGTTATACAGATTTTTTTATTTCTCCATTTTCTCCCGTCCCAATTTTTCCCCACTAAATCTGGTATGTCAGCAGCTCCGTAACCCCACCTCGAAAGAGGCGGAACAGTGAAGTGCGCTCACATGGCTCATCCAACCACATGTCGCCCAGCCGCCGATTCTTTTAACACTGCTTATCCAACACGAAAGCCATTATCCAGATCATGCACGGGATGATTACACCCACAAACTATACCTCCGTTATTGAACTTACATGTGCCCGACCTACACAGAGGGGGTCGATGCAGAGCAAAGTGGCAAGGTGGATAATCCGATTTATCTATCCCAAATATTGGGCAGCGCTATGCCAATTTGCGCTGCCTCATGCAGGAGGCCCGGGGAAGGTTGAAGAAGCCATAGTCAGGCTCGAACCACTAACTATTGTGGCGTAGTTTGTCCTGCAAGGCAGCAACTTAGCAGTTATACATAGTTTTTAATGGATTTATAAATGTTTAATTTACCTCCATGAAATTAATTACCCTTTACAAACCCTTTAAAGATGTGACATTTTATTATAAAGTGTTACTGATACAAAGGAAATTACTGTCCAGTCCTAATGACATTCAATCTAGCTTGCTCAGGCTTATATATCTTCACAGCTGCTGTTTGTCAAATACAAAAGTGGAAAAGTCTTGATTATATACAGTTGAGACCAGAGGAAAATCTAGAAGAACTAGAGAGGACATAGTATTGTAAGAGAGAGGACAGTTCCCAGGCAGAAGACTTACCTTTATGCTTTCATTGATCCTAGTGACTAGCCAGCTGAAGAGACGGCTGTACAGGTTTTTGGCCAGGGCGTCACGTGCATAATACGCCTAGACAAATCAAAAATAAGCACTTAGCTCTATCTATCACAGAAACATTCTTCTGGGTGTGAAAGTGACAAGTCAAGTTCTAATTCCAGCTGTTTTTCATTCCAACCATCCACAATGACAGAACAGTGAAATGGTATGTGGAACTGTCTGAGGTGGCGTGTCCTAGTGTGGGGCCAAACAGAATCCCCATAGTTACACAGGCTCATCAACTGGCACAAAGCCACACTGGAGTGGAGGCTGTCGATTCTCGTGTAAACACACACACACACACACACACACACACACACACACACACACACACACACACACACACACACACACACACACACACACACACACACACACACACACACACACACACACACACACACACACACCAACAGAAAATGTTAAGTGCAATACAATGGCAGGAACATCATCCTAGGATTGGGCCACAACCAGTGTGCCTCATACTGGCCTTTTTATACCCTTTGTTTACGCTATCTGGCCGGATGTTTGTTAAGATACGTTCTGTTGGACTCTGGAGAGACACAGTGCATCAGCTGGGGATCTGTAGCTTGGTTCTAGATCTGTTTGTACTGTCAACCCTTTTGGTCATTGTCACTAATTCGTTTAACAGTTCGCAACACAAGGCACCAGGCTACCAGTTCTCTGTTGAGGATTCTAATCAATTGAGTGAAAGAACCACATTCATAAGCTGCGTTTCTGAAGCGTATGGAGCCACCTAGCCTTTATGAAATTCCTCTTGACCTGCCCACATAAACTCACAAGCCTTTCACACTGGGAGGTCCTGTTAAAGGAGTAGCACAGCCCCACTCCAAGCCACCTGCAGTGCACCTGAACATTTTTTGGATAGGGATATTGTTTTGTGGTAATAATGTTAGAGACATGAGGTCACTTGCTACAAGATCTGCTTACTTTATGAAAACACATTTTTTTGGAACTTGTCCAGCGATGTAGTGGTTCCTGGAGAAGTAGTCTCTTAATTTATCCCCCCCAATATTTTTTAAGTGTCCCAGCAAAAGGTGAACACTCTGTGTTATAAACAGTGACATGTAAGACTAGTCTTGCATATTAGTTCACCCCAAAGTGGGCCAGCTGTATTTGCAAATTATCACTTAACTTTAGCGGCTTGACTCACGGAGAAAAGATCATTATGAAATTAATATTAGCCACAGAAGAGGTGCAGTTTTTGTAATTACTACTGGCCCACAGACTATGGTAATAGACAACTAAATAATTATGAATTTTGAGTGACTATTCTTTAGTCCATCCACACATGAAAATTGGACAACTATTCTCTCACCTGGCAAGTAGTCTGTACCCATAGTTTCTTTTGTGAACTAACCCTTAGAACATCTGATTTGCAACAGATAGTGTAAAGTTATAATGGTGGCACACACTGTCAGAGATTAGATTACTTTGAACAAACATTACAATATCATCATTCAAAGAATTCAACAATATACTCATATATTCAAATAATGTTAAAAATTAATATATATAACTAAAATATATACGTTTTACAATCGCCAAATGTGATTAGATTTTCAGGTTGGCGAGTAGATCTCAGAAGGCTATCCACCACACTGGCGGGTAAATGTTTGGACTTGAAGTCATGTAATGAAATACCTGGCATAATGGCTCAGAGGACTTTACTTATTTGCAAGCAGTGTTGTGGAAGTCAGACAATTTTTTGTGGAAACAAGTAACCTAATGCAGTAGTTTCTCAATTCACGTAATTTGTTATTACTTTTAAAACGAGACAACTCGTTATATCAATATGACTTCCCCTATTCTGTTTTTAAACACAAGTAGGCATACGTCTTTTATTATCTGTTGTTATTTTCCTTAAAAAGGAGGTCTCACGTATGAATATGAATGCATATGTAGATTGGTGGGTAGCAAAATGGGAAGCACATTTTAACAGCTGAAAATAATTGCATTACAGTGAACCCTCGCTATATCGCAGTTCACCTTTCACCGTCTCGCTGCTTCACGGATTTGCAGGATGCAGCGGCTCAGTCAGAAGAGCAGTGAAATACACGTGAGTCACTATTTGTCCTACTGTACTTTGTATTTTTTTCATAATCATTTCTTTCCCGTTCTAATCCAATGACTCGGGTTGCGGTGGGGCGGTGCTGATCTCCTCAATTTGAAGCCTTCAGTTCGTATTGATGATTAAAATTATTATTTTACAGTACAGTAGTTATTTGTAAAAAAATGTATACAGTACTTTTATTTGTTAAACAAATGCTTGGGTCTGTAAAAAGGTTTTGTTCTTTGGTTTCAATGTATTATGGAGTATTTCATTGTATAATAATTGTAAAAAAATAAAGGTTACTACTTCACGGATTTCGCCTATCACGGGTTCTTTTTGGAACGTAACCCCTGCGAAAAACGAGGGTTCACTGTATACCAAAACCTATCGACAAGCAGGGGGCAAACAACTGTTTTTTCATCTGATCCAATTTGGCGTTGGGCATTGTCAGATTGACGGTACCCGCCTAGCCCAATAGTGTGCGTGCACATCGGGGAATCAAGGGATCAGTGCATAATTGTCTTTACTGGGTGTTTTTATTCACATGAGATTGGATTAGCAACTAAATGATGCACATCAGAGGGGATTTATACGCAATACCAACTGAAAAAGTAGTGGGTATACGCTGTAAACTGTACCTGTGTATACCCCGCGCTACCCCACTGAGATTGTCAAGTGCAGTGAGGTGACCATATAAGCGGGAGTGCCCATTTAAATAATGCGTTGTTCTTCTCACCTGGGCCACGTTGAGCGTTGTAGAAACCTTCTCCATCTTAGCTTCCACGGTACGGTAGCTGAATGCCCTCTCCAGCACAGATTGCTCAATCCCCAACAGCTCACACATCTCCTTCAAGTCTACAAGATAATAGAAACGATTTCCGCACAACTGAATGAAGATGTGTTGTATTATACTATAAGATGATATAAACCAGCTATCCCACTGCAATGACGCTCCATCGTGCAAACATTAAGCTATATGCTTAGTGCTGCATTATGCTAATATAGCAGGTAGCAGGTATTGCTAAGGGTGTCAGCTAATGCCTTAAGGAGATATGAGGATCTGCCAATTCTTCTCAGAGGATCTGCTTTAGGATCAATGTTGTGTTTCCTGGCCAGTATTCTACAAAGCAGCTGAACTAGTAGTCTTTAAGAGGAATTACTAAAGCGCATTAGCCTTAATGTACTCAGGTATTTGCAGGTCAATCGCACTAAAGTCTCTGGGTGAAGTCCATACACCATTCAAATGTTCACACAGATAACCTAACAGGCTGGTATAATTGTATTAATAACTTGGTATATTTCTATTACCAAGCTGTGTAGATTGTTGTTTACACCTCAGACCAGGGGACTTCAGTATATCACAGTTGTTTGGTTTTGCAAAGAAAGATTACAAAATTGTGCCACTGTTTCTCTATTACCACATGCAATAATGTATGTAGGCCTACTTCTTAGTGGGCAGCTGTGAGCAGTATAGGGAAATTAACATGAAGCAAACCAGTAGGGGGCGATACAACAACAAACACACAGCCTACTTCTGAGTCAACCTGGATAAACTGATTGTTAGGAGTAAAAATCTAACTTACAATGATAAGTTAAAATGTGTTTATTGATACCTCAAATCTTTCAATGGAAAATGCTAAACCAATTGCATACATCCGCAACACAAGATATTTACATTTTCAAGATGTATGGAAAATGTAGGCATCTGAGTTCTCTGGTATCTAAGAGCAGACACAACATTTCTGCCTGAATGTGTACTGTAAAAGGACAAGAAAGTGTCTGGTTTATGATGAGGTTCTCACCATTCTTGTCCTTCACCCTGCTCTCGTCAAAGCCGTTCACCCTGGATTCGGGTTTGAACTCGATGTTGCCCAGTTTGAGGACTGCTGCCACCAGCTCCAACACTGACTGTACCTCATCCTCCATGAATCCCACGATCTGCATGGCATTCTGGGAGGAAACAGAGAGACCGGGTTTAAGACAAAACATTTAAGCGTGGTGAGAGAAGGCATAACTAATCTTGCCCATTTATAAAGTAGCTATTCGGAACGCAAGATGATTTGTATATCAGTGACCCTTTGCAGTCGGAAGAGAGGGGGGGGGGGTTTCTGGACTGAGGAGGGGACACTGACACTATCGACAAAGTGTGCATCGATGTGGATTCTGTGGCTGGGAAAATACACTGAAAAGTGGAATGGGTGGTAATGTGATGTGACACTATTGTGAATAAGGGTGAGAAAAGACGGTATCAGGCAGGCTTTAGGGAGCGGCTTATTGTTCGTTAGCACTGACCTCTATTGTGTTGGCTTAGACTGCAGATGTAAGGTGGCCTACTAGATCCCTCAATGAACAGTGCTAGACAGGATATAGCGTGTCCCAAACAACACTATTTCTATAGACCCTGGTCATCATAGGGAAACGTTGCCATTAAGGACATGTCCACTATTTACCCAGACGTGTCATAGACATTTCATCTTTTTCTGTTGAACTCTGGCCATAAGAAAAAACAACCCAAGAGACTAAAAGAGCAGCTAAAATAAAATCAGCAATTTGTGTTCAGCAGTAAACCAATATGTGGCATCTGAATTCTTGTTTCAAATCTAGGGAAATTGGGTATTAGCTAGCTACTGAGAATTTGCTTCCATATTTGACAACCGCCAACAAGGTGCTCTCTGGTAGCAGGGACCGTTACCTGATTTGCTCAGGGAAAGAAATACTGTACAGTTTCATCAGGCTGGGGGATTCAACGACTATTTGTGTTCCTGGTCTGAGGGCTGAATGACAGGCAGGGAACTTGTATACGCAGTATCACCATGGTGACAGTCCATTTGAGTGGGTAAGAATAAAGCTCAGGCCACTCATAATATCCTCTGTGTTATAAACATCAGGAGGAAGAGTGAGCCACATACACACATACAGGGAAGAGAAGAGAGAGAGGGGAGAAACAGAAGGAGAGTAAAGATCGAGCGTGTTTGTGTTTATACTGCAGAGGCTACAGCTGTATCTCCCAGCAGCTCGTTGGCCTGCCGCTGCGTCTAAACTCGACAGTGTTTTACTACTGCTTGCGGGACCTTCTTCATGGCTTTTGGAATGGAATTCTCCCTATTTAACTCACCCTGTGCTAAACCCATCCCTACTTCTCAGACTCCTTCCGTGGATATACTAGATCAAAGTTTATGTCGACGTCTGTGCATAAATACACACATGGAGCGGAAGAAGCTGCGCCAGGAAGGATGACATTAATGGGGAACAATCACAGGGTGTCTGCAAGTTGTTTTTTACATGAGCAGTGTGTAGAGACCCTTATGTAACAGGTAGAAAATATGTCATTTAGGCTAGCATATTGTTTCAGCTCTTTAGGATCATGCGACAGAACTTTATTAACTTTAATCCCATATACCTGCTTGTTTGTTTGTTCGGTTGGGAGATAGAGCCTCTGACCCCCCCTAATGTCCCCCTGATCTTTTAAACAGCACACAAATAAACCAAAAACAACTTGACAATGACAAATGAAAAGGCATGTGTGTGATCCAGATATTAAAGTACATGTGGGGACCAGATGACTCCACAAACATAGGAAAAACTGACAATCCGGTCCACAGAGTTTTTGTCACATCGGATGAAAGATATTACAGCTTACAGTTAAGATAACCTTTTCAAATGTGTTAGGGTAAGAATTTCAGTAATTCTTAGGCTTAGCCATTAAGTGTTACGGTTAAGCGTTAGGTGAAGTTCAGACAAAAAAGTTACATTGCTGACATTATGGTCAGGCTTGGTGTTAGTGTTTGGGCATAGGAGTTGGAGAACAGGGATTTCTGGTTAGGGTTCCTACAAGGATGATAAAACAAACGTGTCATTCTCACCCTGACAGTCCTGAAGCTCGCTGCGTCGTCTAGCCCGTTGACACTGGCTGAATCCAGACTCAGGTAGTTGTACTGACTGAAGTCTCTGTCCAACTTCAGCTTTGCTGTGAACCAACAAGACAAAGTATAGCTTCAGCATTGTGTATTCTGTAAGTGACAGGGTGTTCAAGTGCTATACAGCAGTAGTTTCAATGGGTTCTTTAAAAGGTCTGTATCAGGTATCAAGCAAAGCCAGCCCAATATCACACCATGGTGTATTGCATTACAGGTTACTTGAACTGCAGCTAAGCCATGTCTTTTGATGTCCGTCCACTGTTGAATCAAATCAAAGACCATTATATTGTCCTTCCTCTGTAAGACTGCTAAACAGTGGCTGAGTTCCAGCTGAGAACAAATAAACTGTATCGGTTTCATCGTCTTTGTCCGCGGTAGTTACGCACTAGGTCAAGTTTAAGTATTGGTCTCATGTTTTTTTTTTACCCAGTGTCACTAAGAGTTAGCTGTTCAAAAACTAAATCTTTTAATTTTACGCCATGTGTATTAACGGTCATGGCATAACACATAAACATGTATAACCTTTTCTAAGATGTTATGACATGCTTTGTGACATGTTAACGATATTGTCATTCATGTGTTAAAAGCACTTTGGTCAAAAACAGTGTTACCAAAAGTGATAATGTAGTGTGTATAACATACTCAGGGTGTCATCGGAGGCTCCAGACAGAAGCTGGTAAAATATATGGAAGTTTCTCTCCCCCCTGGGTTGTTTGCAAACCCTCGACTTCTCCAAAAGATCTGAGGAATAAGAATGAGAGATAGTTTCGTAAAAACATAAAAGCCTACTACCTAGAACAATGTAGAACGATATGGCGATGAAAAGTATATTTTTAGTGAGACTTACTGATACCATTAAACAAATCACTTACGGGAAAGAAAGGGCATATTTAATTCAGAAGGTAAGCAGCTGATACTGTAAAGACATCATCAACAGAAAAATGGTAGTGTTGACTTCTCATTGTTCATTGTGTAGAAGTGAACAGGAAGGCTCAGAGGAAACTAAATGAAGAGACCCATCAAATGGAGTCACATCAAATCCTTGCCTTACAAAAACAATTCTACGGATATACAGAATAGGATGTATTCCTTTTATAGTAATATTCCTACCACCATCCATAAGGCCTGAGCAGGATAGGAACTTCACAATGGCCATGATGGCAGTTGCCTTTTTGTTGTACGGACTTAACACCCAGCTAAAAATCTAAATTATTTTTGCCAAATTGTCCAATGTGCCCTTGGGCTGAATGGCAAATATTTAATTATTCTGTATCGCTGCCTGTTTTACTGCTCCCAGGTAATGCGCTAGTCACAGCTAGTGATGGACAAACTGTTCTTCTAGCAGCAAAATAAGCTGGCATCACTCATGAATTCGTTTTTCAAAATAAAGGCCATTGTTGGAATACCTTGCAACGTGTTAAATGTCAATGTCGCTTTCACTTTGAAAAAGAAAAATCTGAGTTAGTGCTGTCAGCATTATATCCTGCTCCTAGAAGAACAGCAAATAAGGTTCGTTTGGCCATCACTAGTCACAAGCCGACAGACCCCGCAGGGAAATAAACATTAAATACTCATTGGCCAATCTTTGCGTCCATCAAACATACGCGCACATACATATGCACACACAGTCAATGTTTTGGTGGTCATAGGGTTAGATCTCCATACAGCATGTCATAGGCATACACCTGTAACGTGTTGGAGAGAAATGGGTAAATAAATGCAGTGTCAAATCAATTTACTTAGCGATTTCTGTGCCTTAGTGCCCTGGTTGATGGCCTTGGTGCCCTGGCAAATTGGGCACCCTTGCCCTTAAAATCATTCCATGCCTGGGCCTGTGTCCTCTTTGTGAATAAGTAACTGATAGTGGAGGGAGAGAGTCAAGAACCACTTCATAAAGCATTTACACACTTTGGCACAGCACTTAACGCCATGTGTCAGCTACAGATGCACAGGACATAAATAGTGTGTCTGTGTTTGAAGACAACGCCCCTGGGGGTCAACAGCTAGCAGGTTTGGGGTCAAGAATGTTTGGCACCCAGAACCGGGGCCAGACCACTATAAGCAAAAGGGGCATCCTTTACATTCAACTTGTGATGTTGAGGGGCGCACAAGTCAATTTAGTGGGGAATTCCCCCCTCCGTAGCAATAATACTTGTGGCACCTAGTGCCAGCCACCTCATCAACTGGGTGTGTTCATCATTAAGTGGCTTTCACTGGGTTTGTCTGTCTGCTCATCAATAATGCAGAATCTCTTCAGAGAGAGGCAGGCAAACAATGCACTTCTTTGAACTGTAATCAAAGAGGGTCTAGACAAAACAACATGGAGCTTATCTGTCACTCTATGGCATAACACCAAAGCAGTCTCTCACACCAAGCAAGAACTAAAATTTTAAGTTTGACTCCGAATGGCTATAAATGATAACGTGTCATCCTGCAGTACATTGGTTCTAAACCTTTCTTCTGACCAAGCTAAAGCATACAACAGTGGAACTTAACAACCAAATAATAATAACAGTAACAGGAAATGTAGCTCAAGAATGTTCTGAACCTTAAGTCTCCCCCTCAGGGGACTATTCTCTTTGTCATGACCTTTCACCTTTTGTACACTAAGAGAGATCCGCCTTGTTATTGCTTTTTACCACTAAGGTTGCTATGTGCTGCTGTGTTTCTCATGTATTCTCTATATATTAGTAAAAATACAGTAAAAGACTAAATGCCAGACATTTTTGTACAGCATTCAATATTCTGACTTGTTGTTTTTAATAGGATTTACCAACCACCAAAGTATTGTTCACTCAGGTACTAGATGACACTCTTGCTACAAAGTTACCTAAATTAAAATCAACTCTACTTTTCAAAACTAATTTTTCACAGTTCAAATGTAAAACCACATAATTAAATCAAACAATCTTGAGTGATTTAAAGTTCAACATGTTTAGCAATATCCTCATAAGTGGTAATGGATGTCGTGTCCTAAATCCTGCTAGTCCAGTGTTTAGTAACCATGCCCTAGGGCTGTTCCTGCTCTACATCCCCCGTTAAAGGAGACTTCCAGCCATGAATCTGGAGATGAAAAGTGGTGTATAACGAGGTGTCAGCTGACTGTGCTGCAGCAATTTTAAGGCAGACAGGAATTTAAAGTTAGTAGCTTCTGAGGGAAGCCCTGTGGCCTTTCCTCATTCAGCCAACCCTGTCTTTATGCATCTAGGCTGGCTCCAGAGAGTCACGTGACTGGTGCGCTTTCCTTTGAGACAGAAACCCAGAGACAAGTCAGAGATCAACCATTCTTTGTTTCCTGTGACCTTATGGCAGAATCTCATCACACCAGACAAAACAATATAAACATTTGACACGACAAAACAATAACATACAGCCTGACGCACAAGACAGGAGATAAAGCCCGGCATTCAAAAAGTAATCTTTCTGACTTTTTGTGTCTCCTTGCAAACTGTTTTAGGTCACTTCTTTCCTGTCTAGTGCTTGTGTCATTGAACCGTTATTGACTGTAAACAAACAATGCAATATTGATCATTATCTCTCTTTGTTGAACAGATCAACTGAGCTTGCTGCAGGCACAACACATGGTACAATGGCATGCTATAACTGTTCTCCCTCTCTGGCTCATTCTGTTTATCTGGCTCACTCTGGCTCATTCTGTTTATCTGGCTCACTCTGGCTCATTCTGTTTATCTGGCTCACTCTGGCGCATTCTGTTTATCTGGCTCACTCTGGCGCATTCTGTTTATCTGGCTCACTCTGGCGCATTCTGTTTATCTGGCTCACTCTGGCGCATTCTGTTTATCTGGCTCACTCTGGCTCACTCTGGCTCACTCTGGCTCACTCTGGCTCACTCTGGCTCACTCTGGCTCACTCTGGCTCACTCTGTTTATCTGGCTATATTTAAATTCGAAAGGACTTCATTAGTATGGGAAACAAATGTTTACATAGCCAGCATGAAACAAACGGTAAACAGTGGTTTTACAAGATGCCAGTACATAAGGAAAGCAATTATCAAATTAGATTATTAAAAAGTAAAAGGTTGAATTTACTATAGTTTGTGCTGCACGGTCCTTTTATTGTGGCACAGGTCACAAATCTTGCTTCTATTTTGGAACACTGAGTTATTTCAACTAGTAGATATGGGATCATTTTATTATTTGTTTTATATTCAAATTCTGTCTGAGTCTTTGAGATCTCAGGGAAACATTGGCTTACACTGTTACAAATTTGATAGGAGGTTAGAAGGTGCTGCTCAGTTTTCCACCTCGTTTCGCAGGCAGGGTGCACAAAGTCTGTCTTCCCTCAAGAGCCAGGTCTGCTTACCTTTCTCAATAGTAAGGCCATGTTCACTGACTATATATGTAGTCAAGGATTTCCTTAATTTTGTGTCGTCACAGTAATCAGGTATTCTGCCAATGTGTACTCTGTTATGGGACAAACAGCATTTCAGTTTGTTCAG
This sequence comes from Umbra pygmaea, assembly GCA_016801145.1. Classification (NCBI taxonomy): domain Eukaryota; kingdom Metazoa; phylum Chordata; class Actinopteri; order Esociformes; family Umbridae; genus Umbra; species Umbra pygmaea. The sequence continues at coordinate 1,882 of JACXGM010004274.1, read as the reverse complement.
TGTTTTTCCAATGTGTCAAAAAATTATTATCTATTAGGTCTATTTTTGTTGCTTTCCTGGGGTTCTGTGGAGTCTTACTATTTATTAACCTTTATTTATACAGAAAAAAAATATGAGACCAGAGTCTCTCTTACAGTTCCCAGTGCCCTGTGAACCTACAAAATAAAAATACCAACCAAAAAGCTAATACAGAATATAAGAAAAAAGACACAGGAAAATTTTATAAAATAGTTCAAATGAAACATTTGCATGGTATTCAAACACACTTTTGCCTAATTCAGAGTGGACCTGTGGAATCTCTAGCACAAATGTCCTGTGACCGAGTCTGATATCTAGTATTTGACCACTGAGTTGTTTAACTTAGATAGCTAGAAGGTTTCTGTAATAAAGCCTTATAAACAAACATAAGCCAATGTCTGGACCTTCTAAAAGCAACGGAATACCAGCCCACTGAAGTGTATAACAGACAATGTGTGTGAAATCTTGCATCCATATGCTTTAAATCTGAGGCTGACCCATATATAGCACATCACCATAATCAAGTACCGATATATAAGCAGCCTGTACAATTTCCTTTCTATGTGACAAAATAAATTATTTATTTCTATAAAAAGTAAATTCTCAATTTCATTCTCCTCATCATTTTACTGATATGTGTATTAAAAGACAGACTCATACAACTATGTTCCCTGGTATTTATAAGAGGTAGGGCTGCACAATTAATCAAATTTTAATCATGATCACAATTTTGGCTTCCCACAATCAAATTTGCGTGATCGAGCGATAAATCCCTCCAAAAGACCCCCGACGCTCTAGAGCATTAAACGCTATTATCTCGCAAACCGTACATGCTAGCAACTATTCGATGACTGGGGAGTTTTATAAAGACACTAATTCAGGATAAAGTGTTTAATGTGTCCTAATACTCACAGTTGCTAATAACTCCTCCCAGTGGGTCTCCTTTGAAATCAAACTCAATGTCCATGTATTTACCCTGAGGAAAAGAGAACACATTTGTTAGAACTTCGTGACAAACAAAATGTGAGCATTTTATTGGTTTAACCGTAGCGTAGCTCTAACCCTGAGGTAAAAAAGGCTACAATTACATTTTACATGGATGATAGGGGCCTTAGTTGAATAATGTAGTTGTACACAAAGAAATGTATTAAGGCTTAAATTCATAGTTTTTTTGCATATCGGTGCACCCACTGTACTTCAACTTCAATTAACAAAGCAACATACCTAGGTCCATATGAACGTAAAATGCAGCTATATTACAGTAACAACAAAATAATTGTATTTTTTGCAATAAAGCTGATAAACATGGAAACAAAATATAAACAGTTGAAATCCAAGAACTAAGGACCCAGGACTAAGGACCCAGGACTAAGGACCCAGGACTAAGGACCCAGGACTAAGGACCCAGGACTAAGGACCCAGGACTAAGGACCCAGGACTAAGGACCCAGGACTAAGGACACAGGACTAAGGACACAGGACATGCTCCTTGATGATGGCAAACATTTACGGTATTTTAATTCTGCGGCACGACCACTTCTGCGGCACAGAACCACAAAGCCCTAGTGTCTTAAGCTTTTCTCAACATAATCTTTAGGAAATTATGGGTAAAATATTCATCGTAACACATTACTATTGAACATATTCCCAGATACCAGACAGGGAAAAAAGAAAGCTCATTGAATTGACCTTTCGCCGGCCCCTCCCCCAAAACTGCCATTGTCCAATCACGCATCATAGCAACCGTTACAATGTGAGCAGGTCCGACAAAAATTGACTCCAAGCAGGACGGTAAAGCGGTGCGCCAACATCATTTGTAAATCGGACATTAGATATCCCGAGAGATTGTCTGGAGGAGTTGTGTT